>JALBCR010001661.1:217500-258162 GCA_030710515.1 Abscondita cerata | reverse complement strand
TTTGGACACTTTATGAAATGACCAAAGCTATTTATGAGCGTAGTAAATGTAATAATGTCGAGAAGGATGAACTCTAGGCACTAAAGGAAAAGTACTTTAATAACTCACAAAATTTTTAAACACAAAAAATATTCACGTTTTAAGTATTGGCGCTCTAGAAAAGTAATAACTAAACGTTTAATGCTAATTTTTGTGTAAACTACGTGAACGATTTAATGGTTTTATTTTGGAGAATTTATGTGTACTTAAGCAATTTTATTTGAAAAGAATTACTTATACAGGGTGTAGCTACTTTTCTTCACAATCTTAAAACTCCCTGCGTAAATCAGTAATTACAACAACTGTAAGTTAGAGTTCTAATCAAAATTTAACCTTATCATTTCTTGTCCTTCACTTATTTATTTATTCTATGGTTATTTTACATTTTAGTTATTCTATTGTAGTGTAAGTGTTTTAGTATATGGTGTCGTAAATGGTCTATAAACATGTTGAGTGTGATGACGAACTGTGTGCAATAGTGGGTTTGTTTCGGTTTGGTTTAGGAAAACCACCGCAAACCTAAACATGCCAATCCTGACTCCACCCTAGCATACATTAAGTGTATGTGAATAATAAAACAAAATAATAATTATTTATGAATCAAGGCCGATTTTTGCTACTTTAGTGACGATTTCGAAAAAACATAAAACACAATGGCACTATCATTGGGACAATGATCTATCGAGCCAGATACTGACAAACAAATAATAGAATAATGAGAGTAAACATAATAATGGAAAACAGGCAATAAGCAAACAATATTGAAGTTTATACGTTATTAAGCCATACCACAGGTTCATCAGTTAAATTCTTGAAAGCCACTTTCAAACTTTGTTAAATCACAATGTGGGATTAGAAATCCGATTTCAATTAAAACAAAATAAAGTTCTACTTTTGCATGGTCTTTCTAACGCGATTAACTTTGACCATTTTTTTTTGTTGATGAAACTCTGGCACTTCTATTGTAGGATAATCAACATTAATCTAAACATACTTTTTACACACTTCAACTTTTGAAAAGCTGCACTGAGAGTGTGTTAAAACCACAGGACATTGATATTTAAGCTTTTAAACGGGGTGTTCTTGATAGCATTCCAAATAGCTATTTTTTTTCAGTTGGTATTTCTCCCATTTCTAGTTTTTTACAAATTTTTTTAGAAATTTCAATGAAACAGCTTTGTTCATTTTGGTTTTTTTAAATGCATGCTTCTAGGTCTTATAAAGCAAAGAGTCTGGATATTTCATCTGGATATATTGTACAGGGTGATTCACGGTCAATGGTACCTTAGGGACATTTACGGAAAACGAACCAATATGATCATACTAAAATTTGGTTATTTATGTAATTATGGATGATCTATCAACCTAAAAAACAGTTTCAGGATGTGACGGAGCTGTTTCTGTGGAATATATCGTAGCAACTTTTATTTCACAACTGGCACATCCTGTATATTTTAGCCTCATTAGATTCGCCATTACTTTCTTTATCATTTTTGCTTAATATTGTCTACCTTATACCTATTTGTAAAGGTTTTTGAGATATTAATTAGTATAGGAAAACCACCGCAAACTAAACATGACAATATAATATACATTAAGTGTATGTGGGAATAAATAAAACAAAATTAAAAATCGAATTATGAATCAATCAATATAATTGCAAAAAAAGAACGGAAGATACAGCACTATAGATTCATTGTTTTAATGAAGGACATAGTTTTGATTTCCAGAACAATGAAGTATCATAATTATAATAATAACAAAACAAATTTGCAAAACAATAAATGAAGTATAATATAATCTACATACAGGTTCATACTGTATATGCAGATTTGATAGCATTTATCTATACTGATATTACATGGCCAAAATTATATTTATTTATTAAATAAGTATTTTGTTTCTATATGTGTGGGTCAGTTAGCGCGTACGTGTGTCCCATTTTTGTTGATGAAACTGCAGGGTACTCTCGGTTGTGGATAATGAAGGCATTAAGAATGAGGCTTTTCACACTACCGTGCCACTTTTTTATAAATTGAAAGATGCTGCAAGTACAATTGTACGTAGCTCTCTTTCGGTTTTCAGATACAGTGCGATTTTGAAAAGGTAGCATTTTAAGCACCTCTTCGTAGCTCGACTATCTGTTGACTTATCAGAAAAGTAAATATTGATTTTTGTTGAACTGTTTGCGTAGAATTCAATAGCGTACTTAAAATTTTTCTTGGGGGTACCGTTTTTAAGATATGACCCAAACTTATAATTTTTTAAATAGAACACTCTGTATATATTAATGTCATTAAATTGCATTTTCTTTTCTCTTTAAAACAATATATAATAGTTGATATTTTTTATTTTCAAATATGTCAAAACTTTTTAAATAATCCGAAATTAACATCCCATGATCATAGTTGGTTAAAAGGTTTTACTCAAAATTTCAAGAAAATACCTAATTCAAACAAAAATACTCTAGAAATATATTAATTTTATCCAAATAAAGTAAATATCAAAAATTGTAGTATACAGGGTGTCCCAAGATTTTTTTAACAGGCTGTAACTCGGGAACTAACAAATAGATTTATTTGAAAATTGGGTAATCTGTTTGGGACCTACACGTTCATTTGAGATATACAGGGACGTCATCCACAGGAGCAGGGACGTCATTGCAATAAAAAAAAAAGGTTAAATGGGTAGAGGAAATCAAACTTTGCTCAAATAAAAGGGTTTTTTATTTAAAATTCAACGGTGTATCACAAAGAGGGAACTAAAGAGGATAATTATACCAATTTTTCAATTTAATGTTTATTTGCAACAGTAACCAGTGACAGTTAAAATGCCCTAATTATCATGTCCGGAATAACCTCAGACAGGCCTATTTTACTTTTTATACTAGCTTTTACAAATGCTAAAGAAAACAGTTGGCGTTAAAACTTTATCTTTATGTTGTTGTCTATACCGTGGTTACGTAGAACGCAGAGTTTTTACATATAGTATTTAAATCCAATTCGGCTAGACAGAAACTACCGTAAGAAAGTTATATAATCAGAAGAAGCTTTTTATAAGCAGTGTAGGAATTTTCAATCGGCACGGATACGCGGCATTGGTCTCAAGAAAAACAACCATATTGTTTTTGAACATCAACAACAAAAGCGATTTGAATTTGAGGTTTCTAGTTTCATCCTAGGAACCACAATTCAATATTTCATTTATGAGGGTAATTTAACAGCCAATCGGTATCTTGAAAATATTCTGCCTGAAATTCTGGATGAAGTTCCATTGGCCAACCAAAATAACATAATATTTCAAGAAGACGGAGTACCTGCTATAATGCATTAATTGTTAGGATTTATCTTGATAATATCTTTCCAAATCGTTGGATATGTACTTATGGCCCCATAAGATGCCCCCCTAGATCTCCCAACTTGTCAATTTTAGACTTCTTTGTGTGGGGTCACTTAAAAAGTAAGATTTATGCCAATCGACATAAGGACGTCCTAAAACTGCAAAATGCAACCCGTCAAGTTTACCAAGATTTAGAGGGACAAAATATTGTAATTTTAAATGCTTTAAACAGAATTACGAAAGTTTGTTAATTCTGTTTACTGGAAAACGAACAATATATTTAATATGTAATTTTTATTTTATTTGGATGTTAAATGTCATTGCTTAAAAATGTTGACATATTTAAAAATAGAAAATAACAACTATATATGTACAGTTTTGAAGAAAACAAAATATACAATTTAATGACATTAAAAAATACAGGGTGTCCCATTTAAAAAATTAAACGCAACAAGTTCTATTAGGATCAATTTGTATCTTTCTAATACTTACCAAAGGATACTTGAAAATGCAACCTTTTCAAAAACGCCCTGTATCTGAAAATCAAAAAGGCTACGACAATTCTACTTACGGCATATTTTGTTTTATAAAAAAGTAGCAAGGTATTGCCAAAATCGCATCCCTCCACGTTCACTAATAACTGCGATACCCCGCAACTACAACGAAAATATTAGGTTTAGAAAAAACTTTCTTAATTAAAGTTGTGCATATCACTGAGCGCCACATTTAAAAATTATTTTCGTTTATACAGGGTGTTCCATAAAAATGCGATATACCAAAGTGATGTTTTTTTTAAATAGAACCCATTTTTTTGTTGCAAACTTGGATTTCTTGGGCAATTTTAAAGTGACTTTATGTATCATACATGTTGTCTAAAATGGACGGTTTTCGAATTATTTTACTTTTTCTGGAAAAATGGACGTTTCGAAAAAATTAAATAACTCAGTTATCCTCGAATTAATCCAACTGCGATTTTGCAGCTTTAATATGCATTACACGTGCTAAGTAAAACTAGTAAAGTAGTAAAGCTATATCCTAAAAAAATTATTATACTTTTATAGTGTTACTAAATTATCAATAAAACACAGAATGTCTTGAAGAAGGCTACGCATCGTAGTAGCCGAAAAACTGAAATATTAAACTGTTTTTTTGCTACCTCCAATTAACAAGATTCTATAAATTGGAAATATAAACCATTATTTTCCAGCTGTTCTTATTCTAACAACAACGTTTGTAGGCGTATACTAACATTGTGTTCTTTCAGATTTTTTCAATTCACCGCACGGCCTGAATATGTTCTGAGTAGTTCTTGAAATACGATTCAGATGAGCTCAAATTTAATAAAGTTGGTTAAATTTGTTGGATTAAATTATTATTTTGTTGCTTCTGTCACCGAGACTTAGAAATTCCATGAGTTAACTAGCAATAAACAATTGTTTCGTTCAATACTATCACAAATCGCCATCGTTATTGAGATTACTTCGCAACAACAGGAAAAGGGCACAAAGTACGACTAAAGTAATTTCTACAAATAATACGGAGTAACTTAATTGATTTTTTTTTAAACATTTTATGATATGTTATTGAATTTAGATTGAAGAAAACCTGAGTGTTGCTCAGTTATTTTTCCTGTTCATTGTGATAAAAACGCTTTGCATTCTGGGATAGCGATGACGGATTACTGAATGTATCGGGCTAGCTCAGTGTCAGATAGTTATTTAAAAGTAATACTCAAATAAATTTTATTTCAGTACGTAGTAGCTCTTGTGGAAAAAATAGATACCTAATAAATAAAATGTGATAAATATACAATGTGTGTACAATGGTTGTTCTTTATTTTTTTCGTTTTTGCAGTTACATTATACAAGGTGAAATGAAATTTGGTATTTGGCCATACTCCAAGACGAACAAAAATATTTTCAAAATGGTAGTACTTCCAGATATACCAAATATTGACTCTATCTTTGTTTTTTTTAATGGAATAATCCTAATTTGACATTAAATTTTATAATTGGTGGAACCATATTGTCAAGACATGTGCTATAGTTTTCGGCATATGTTTCATTTATTGCAAAACATAGGTTTGCAGGAGTCCTGTTAAATATTTTCTATTTTGAATATAAATAAATGATTTTTTGGGTTTTGATTTGTAGAGATTAAGACGATGTTTCAAATCGTTGCTGTCACTGATGACAAAAATGGATGTAGAATTAAATTTTCTCATCTTTAGTTGTTTTTAAGCCATTTGCAGGAAACTACACCTTTGCTTCAATTTTTTTGAATAATCACATTGCAGTTAGCAATTACTAAAATTACTAATAATTTTAGCGTCTTTGGGTATACTTGGTATAGAACAATTGTTCTATTTCCATGATGTCTATCTCCGTCGGGTCTTTTATTTACTGTTGGATGTGGTTGGAAGATGTTAACTAGGTCTGAAACAAATATTTTTGTTTTTCCATTTGCTCTTGTTCATCAGTTATTATCCTGTTAATTATTGTTTAGTTTTGAGGTCGTTTTAATCTCTTGGTGGTTTTCCAAGAAGAGAATTCGATATCATTTTCGTTGGTTTAAACCCTGTAGAACTGCAAACACTTGTGGGGTCTGATGGCAAGTTATAATATTATTTCCAATGTTAATGTAATTAAAAAACATATTTTTCAAAATCTAGAAGTTAATTATATTCAAATTTTATTATTATCCGTTGGCCAAGATTAGCCTTGATCTCAAATACGTAAGCTTGGCATTAAAATAATTTCCAATGCTGAAGTAATCTCCCAGTGTTTCAAAGGATAGACAGTATACTACATCAATTATATAGTGATTGGATTTCGTACTAATTTTTACAATTGTTGTTTGTATTTCACAAGTTTCAGGCGGTGTGATGTAGTTTATATTGAGATAGCTTTCCTAGTGAATTAAGTAAACAAACGTTAATTTTCTCATCCCAAAGGAACAGCTCCGAGTCATGGGCATGTAGAGGTAGCCCATTTAAATTTCAGATTGCGATTCGAAATGATTTATAAATTAATATATGTGTTACAGGTATTGATTTATTGCCAGTTTCTATTCGAAATATCATTTTATTCAAGATATATTGAATAAAGCCTCCTTGTTTACTAAGTTTACTAAGGATTATTTGCAATGCTTTATTAATTGCGGTTATTCTCGGTTCCCATTTTATGGATTGATGTAGTTTTGTTACTTCTGTTTTTTTGTGAGCATGGTTTCTTTCTTGTTCTTTGTGTTTTTTGAAGTTCTTTTGCAATTATAAATCTAAGGTAAATTTGCTGATTTTGATTTTATTTCAGTTACAATTGCATAAAATGTCGTCTTGTAAGCTTGAATAGGCCTTGGTATTTTTGCACTGTGGAATAAAGGCAATCGCTTGTCTTCTTATTTATCAAAATCTAACGTATGTAGCAGTTGTTGAGTGAATGCGTCTGGCCAATTTTATAGGACCGTTTGCGCTCATAAGTATAATATTAAAGCTTGCAGTCATGGCTTAGTATGAATTTTTTCAGCACATTGATTTTACATTTGTTACTATTCAGGGCGGTTAATTTATTTGTAAGGAGGTAAATAAAAGAAAAAACTGCCTCTGTTTTGCATAAAAATGGTGACGCTTTGCCCTAGCAAGCATAAAATTTCGAAGTTTTGTCTTAGCAAACCGTAAAGTCGGCATTTTAATTAGTTAGGAATATACACATCATTCATTCATTTCACACAAGTAATGTGCTTTCCTATAAGTAATGTACTTGTTCAAAAGTACAGTTTATTAACTAATTTTCGTTTGAAATATGAAACGATTGGTTGCTTAATAATTTGAATATCACTGTATTTTTAGAGGCGGTGGTTACATTCATAATACTTCTCATGAAAACGTTTTTCATGTTCATGTTTGCGGGTGAAATTTACGTTATTCGATTCTAATTCTACCCAGTGATCATAAAGTTTTTAGATAATGGGTGGTTATGATTTTGACATTAGCAAATTTTTTCTTGTTTTTGTTAACAAGATGCGTATTGTTGGTTGCATATACGATACATCTAAATCTTTCCTGAAACTCTGCTAAACAAGCAACAGTGCTGTATGCTCACATGGAACCTAAACACAAATTCTATTTATTTACTACAATATATAGTAATTATACGACTAGCCACAATTTGTGTATCTTCTTACTGGTTGTTTGTTGGTAAAATATTGTGCAATTCTCTAGTACAATGTCATCGTGAAAAGTAATGCATTCATGTTGTAAAGTTTATCACAATATGATGAGATTTTTACACATCATTGCTTTATGATTTGCCACACCCTTGGGTGACATGTTCCACAACACTGTTTTAAAATTTATTCCTTTCTTGCATATTTTGTAATTGTAATTGTGCAAGTTTTTATATGAATTTTTGCTAAGTATTGTTTTAATCTCTTTGAACAGTAGTTGCTGGGGAATTATATACGAGAAGTTTAAACAAAATTTTTTATTATTTATCATTTTTTAGGGAAAAGAATATTAGGGATTGTCGTTTAAATCAAAACAAATGCTATAATGAAATATTTTATAATAGACATTTAGATAATATAAACAATATTTGAAATGATCACAAACATTTATAAAATAATACTATAAAATTAACTGGAATACTTTGTGACAACATACTGGAACTGAGCATTAATTCTCTGTCACCTTCAGTTAGATCATTATAGGAGGAAATATTTAATTATCATCATTAAAGGTATCTTCTTGTATATGGTTTGCTACAATTAACAATAAATTTTATAGTTAGTAACAATTTACACTGGTAGGGTAAAGATAATAATTAATAACGAAAGCGCTCGAAAAACACGGAAAATGTAATAAATTCGCACAATATTGTAAAATTACTACAACCTCATTTTATCTGAATTTACACAAACATTTTGTGAAACACTTGCACAGTAATGTACAAAAATACAACTAAATGTTAACAACAATTGTAATGTAACATTAACGACAATAGTTTTGATTGTTACAAAAAATGTGTTATCATTTTCTAAAATAAAGTTTCCACATTATTGTTTTTTGATGATTTTTTTCCGTGCACTTGCCAACACCGTTACAGAAGTAAGATTCAATAATAAATCTTTCAGTTCTGACGAAAACCCCATTTTTTGTTGAAATTTGATGAACACTAACAATCAGCTGAAGTTATCAATGACATAAAAAATTGATGATGTCAAAGTCATAGCCACACCTATCAAAACACTTTATGATCGGAGGTAAATTAATCGCGTCTTAACTGAGTTACTTACTATTTAGTATATGAATATATATTATTTGGTGACTGTAAATAATAAATTTTCTTTTAATGAGAGCTTGTTGAAGAATACATTGTATGTGGTGTAATACTCCTCTTCGATCTGCAGAAATGTATGTTTCATTGTATTCAAATCAGGAAGTGCTATTATTATATTATTATTGTTCTAATCTAAATGGTTAGTACTTTCATTTCGTGTGTCATCTTGATTTCGAAGAACTATTGGCAACCTCAAATGTATGAATTCCCAACCGCAAATAAACAGTGCATGTATACTATTATTAGCAAATGTAGACATTTATTTTGAATCAGTACAAAAAAAGTACAGCTTAAGCACAATAATAAAAATTAATCTTTAAATAATTGTGAGATAAATAATGCTTGCACTATTGTCTCAAGAAAGAATTCTTGGTTACCAAAGTGTATTTCAAACACGTAAAAGAAAAATATTTAAACAAGAAAATCGAAGATTATTTTACCAAATAATCATAAAAATAGATTTTTTGTGCTGCTTCCATCGAAAGCAAGCGTTTCTATTCGTCGCAAGCGTTATGCAATATAAAAAACAACACTAGAGTGTGCAAAATGAGATGTAACAATTCTAGACATAATTAGCATTTAATAATTTATTATTATCAAAGAAAATGTATCTATGAGTGGTTAGTATCATTTTGAAAGCTAGAAAATTTAATTTAAATGCAAAAAGCTCTTAAAGTTCAAACTTTAAGGTTTTTATTTGCAACTATATTGGTAGTGGTGGTGTTTTTTGAACTAACTAAAACGAATATTTAACCTACAAAAATGAAACATTAACTATTAAAAGTGAATGCTAAGGAAAAATATCTTACAAATAATAATAAAGAAATACTTGAACATAACAACGGAACGTTAAAGGAACACAAACTTATAAGGTACGTATGCAAACTACAGTTAATTACTTATTATTATTAAAATTAATGGTAAAATTTTGACAATTCGTTATAGAAACGCCTGATTTAATGTCTTCTAACGCCAAGTTGGCAACTTTACTCCATCACTTTCACGAACTGCTGTTGAAGTTTGTGATGTTGAAGGTTCATCAAACGATGTTATCGTATGAGGGTTCAAACGATGTTACCGTATGTGAGGATGAGGATGTTGATTCAGAAGCTAGGCGGTTTGCGATGACAATTTTGTCATGAAGGGAGTCTTTGATGTAACCTTCTGCTACTGATGAAGACTTCCACCCACCATGACGTTTGACGTTTAAAAAATTTGCTCCTTTCCCAGCTAATATAGTAGCACTGGAGCGTCTAAAACAGTGCCCCGTAAAGGATGGTGCATTGGGCAATTTAAGAACTCGGCAATTTTACGTGGCATCGCCCCAAAAGTATTGATGCCCACTGGTTGCCGAGTACATTTGTTATTCGAATAATAAATAAAGAATCGTGTATGCTCTATGTTTTGGGGGTCGCAACTTGAAATATAAATTAACCGTTTCAATCCAAGCTTGATTATTTATCACAAATGTGCGGTTGCATTTATTCTTGGTATCATTTAATTTTATGATAATCATATTACTGATAAAATCCACATCATTTGGATAAATTTACTAATTCTATTTTTCGGCATGCTCGGAAATTGCAATTATGAGCACAGTTTAGAAGGTAAAAACAAAAATTATCGACAACTTACTGTATAGTTCTTGTAAATAGGTATGTATATATATTTAAATGTAGATTTTAGTGTTTAATTAGTTTAAGAGTTTAATATGTGTTTTATTTTTAAGATTAATATAGATTGATTTACCTTCATGAGTAAAAACTTCTCATTAGGTGCGGTTTTAAGAAATGTTTCTACGTCAATTTCGGTAAAATATCGGATTTTTGGTTGATAACGGTCATTTTGCCTTTTTAAAAAAGCTACTAATTGTCGATATTGATTAAGGTGGATGTTGTGATGTATGCTAAGAGTGGATTTTAGCATTGAATATATGCTCCATAGTGTTGAAGCTTTCATAACATCCGATTTTATTTTAAAATAGGCAAGTAAAACCGTTTCTGTGTAGTCCTGAATAGTATTTTCTTCGCACCATTTGATAAATTTATTATATTCTTCCCTATATCGGTTTGCCGATTTCGATGAAGTAAATTAGCAACTGCTTCTTCTGCGTACTTTTGTATGTGATTAGAATATTCATGTTATAAATTATTTTTAAACAGCGAGACAAATTTTTTATTATTGTTTGAAATTCAAATTTGTTTTTTGTTTAATAATACAGTAGTACCAACATAACATCCGATCTTATGATTTGTGTTAAATTAAATTCCGGTTTTTAACAAGAAACAGCACAAATGTTGTACGTTACTTATGTCGAAAGTCCCATAGCAGAACTCCCTCACATGCCACGTTCGGCCTGCTGCCTCACGTGGCATTCACGTTCGTTCTGCTATGGGTTACTCGACACTCGTTACGTAAATAACTATTTAATTGTACGAGTCGGTTAAATATGTTTAAATTAATACAATTTTAAAGTTACTAGTTTACGAGTAGAAGATACGAAAATAAATTAAGAAGAAGTTAAAACATCGAAATAACAAATGTCGATACCAATCAGAACGATGGAGGGTAGCAGTCAAAAATTCATTGAATAATTTGAAGAACAAAACTATGTTTGTATTTGAACTTTTGAGAAAAGTTTACAATTTTAAAATGATTGATTATAGTTGTTTTTATTACGTCAATGTTAGTAACACTATTTAAGTTAAAAAATAAGTAAAAACAATTTTTGACACAGACATGTTAAAATCATTTTCATGTTAATTAAAAGTTAAGGACCGTTAAAAATTGTAATTCCTAGTAGCTTTTAAAACATATTAAAGTCTGGTGCAGTTTTTGGTGTTTTTCTGTTGGTTAAATAGACGCTGCAGTTGGTGTTCGTTTCCTTTGATATTAAAGTATGATTAACATGTAAATAAACCATGTCTAGAATATCGCAGTTTTAAAATAGCTTTAAAAAGCTTGGGAAAAAAAGTGTGCTTTATGTTAAAGTATTATTTTTCTTTTGCACACATTATACTAACATACAACGAAATTTATTTAGATTTTATTAATATTTTATTGTTATTCTTAGTTTAGAAAATGTCAAAAGTAATATTTTGAATTAAATAATGACTAAAGCTTGTTCAAACTAAAAACTGTTTGGTGTAAGTTGTATTTCACATAATTCACGTTTTTGCGGATTGATATAATCCAATAAGATCGACGAAGCGCAAAGAGATATCACGCTGTCTGTACGGGTCAAAAGTTTTCCAGCTTTTGTATATGTTAGCTTTTATTCGTGCAAGGGATGTTTTCTAGGGGTCGTATCGTATTGCATTTACCGATTATTCATCTTAGATGAGACGAGAATACTAGAAGCGGCGTTTTTTCTCTTAAATAAAGACATTGCTTGTATGCAACAGGCTCGAAAATGTTATGATAGGGGATTCACAATGTATCGTAAGTCATCTTGTTACTTCGTTATTGTTACACTTTCCTTCCTAAATCTAATTTTCGAATGTCTATGTGTTTCGCTTCTGTTGCGACAAATGAAAAATGTTGACGTAAATAAAAAAAAGAAAATTGAAGTTTCCTTTTACCAAAAAAATACATTTCATTTATTTAAGTATGCTAAAGTCTAACAATGGATAAATATTTGCAATGACAATAACTTAGTATTTAACAAACAATTTTCCAATTTAACTGATTTTTTGTTAGAGTAACAAAAATAATTTAATGAACTATTACTGAAATAAACCGGAATTGTGTTCGTTTAATGTCAAAATTAGTTTAAAAAAATTACAATTTATTTCAAATGATTATGTTTGACAGAGTTCAATATGTTTCTTCTACAAAAACTAAACTTGGAAATTAAGTGTTACAATTAAAATAGATAAAATACAATTCTAGAGAATGCATCAGCACTAGATAAATGTGTCTACTATTTATCTATTGCTGAATATTCTAATTATTATACATAACTCCTCCATCCCAAGAATCTTAAATGAGTGAAAATGAAATTTAAGTTTTTGATTGAAGTAATGAATTGTCAATAATGTCCAAGTTTACAAAATGTGGTTTAAAATATTTTGTTAATGTTTGTTTGAAGGAGTCACATTTACATATACATATAGAATAATACAAGTAATACATATGATAAATATAAATACAATAATAATAGAACAATAATTAAGGGTTGTCATTATTGGCCCTTCTGTTTCTATAAGTCTATGTCTTTGTTCATTTAATTTTATTTTGGTTTTAACTAAATCTTGCGTATTTGTGGAAGTTGAAGTTAAGTCAATTTTTGAAATATTAATTATTTTAGTTTTATAAATTTGTAATTCACCAACACCATGCAGTTTTAAATCGATTTCTTTAGTTGAAGATTATTTCATTGCAAACTTCATTATGATTAACCAACACCGAACAATCAGGGGTTACGTAAATTAAATTTGTTTCTTTTATATCTTTTCTACAGTGGCGGCTCGTGGTCATCATACTGGGAAGTCAAAAATTAATTTAAAAAATAGGCATACTTAAAAAAATATAAATAACTCAAATGCACCGCAAAATTTTATACAATCTACAATTTTGTTCAAAATATAGCGATTTTTCTGAAACATTCTCATTAAAATCTCTAAGGGATTTTCTATAAGCATTGTCTAGCTGTGTACGAATATCAACATTTCCTACGGTTGCAAAATTTACCGAGCATTTCATGTGTTCTGCAGACGAAACATGTTTTTTTATTTCCTCTTTTAAATGTTTTAAATCTCTGACACCGGATTTGGACTATAGCGAGTCTGACGAGTCTTTAGAAAATAATAAACAAAACAAAACAGTAAAATACATTTGATACTTCACAACCACATATCCAGTTAGCTAAATCGTACATTACCTTGCGGAAGTTTCGATGAACATCTTTATTTTTGTCTTTGCTAGTCTGTCGTAAACTTGGTTCTGGCAAAGGACGACCATTTGCCTTGAACTCAACTAAGTTTGTAAAATTAAGTTTGTTAGCACTTTTTAGTTGTTTAATTTTCTGCACTACCGACATTTTCTATTATAGCACATGCACACGAATCAAAAATAGTATTTTACAAAACAACACAACAACAGTAAAAACATATCAATATAAATTTTAAATTGATTTAAAACACGCGAAAATTGAATCAAAATCGAGCGTAGTTGTACACCTATACGAAGTCAACGTAAACTGCGGGATCCGGCTCATGACCCAAAGTTGATTATTGTTTCGGACGTTCGCGTTTATTTGGGCGCTGCACGTTTTCGAGTTTTTCCGGTAGATCTAATTCAATGAGGACAATTCGCACCGCCAGCCCAAGGTTGAAGAGGATGAATTACGAAGGACGGCCGATAAATTTTAAGTTATTGTACTTGCGACTTAATTACCTATTTTAATAAAACACGTAATAATGAATATTTTTTTTATATATTGTCAATTGTCATTGACCAAATGACCATATGGACAAGCCGCCACTGCTTTTCTATTAATATTATTTTTACATTTAATGTCTAAAATAGTTTTAAAGGTGAACCAACTAACCAAGTGGCGGTATCTACTTGTAATATTTTAGAAGTGGTTAATTCAAAAGTATAAGGTTCACAAGTTTGATTGTCATGAAAGGAAAGTAATTGCGTTTCGCAAAGTTTTGAATTTGAGGATATTGAAATAATTATTATTTGAACAGAAATAATGATTTATTGGAAGTTGATTGACAGATATTGAATTTGATAGGAACACTAAATTCTGTATTATAAAGTAATGTATTAAAAGAGTGAATAATTATTTGGAATTTATTATTTTTGTGTAATCAGGAAAGAGTATAAGTTTGATAAGTTGGTATTCTAGAAAGGGTTCTACTAAAGGTATTTCAAATATAACTCGTGATTCAAAACATTTCTCATCAAACTTTGCCATGAACGACAAAGCAAGATATAACAGGTGTATCTTAGCTTAGCTTGTACATTTGTCAATTCTGACAGATTTAATTTCAAGACATCCAGTTTTATGCATTTAGTGTAGACGTACGTGAATTTTCCATGGTCCACTTTGTTGAAAATTTTTTGAATCACGCGTTATAAAAGAGAATATGTTGTTTTTTGATATATTTTGTAGTAATAATGTATTCATATAAAGATTTTCATAATTTGGAGGGTATGGAAGTCCAAACATTAATAAATAATTGAAGAGATTGAATTGATTCATTAATTATCAAATAAGTTGATGCTTCGATAAATATTTTTGAATTTTTACATTTTCTAAGAAAATTTTATTTAAATTATTCTTCAAAGTTTTTTGGTTTTGTTCTAAGCTTTCGTTATGTATTGTTTTAATATTAATAACTGATTGAAGTGATTAATGAAAATATCTTCTATTTGTACATAACGTCGTTTTCCTAAAAGTTAATGTTTATTTTCTAGGTGTCATGTTCATGAATTTTGTCAACAACATAAGGTCCTATAAATTTTGGATCTTTTTTTTTTTCTAACGTTAGTTTCATTGTAAACTTTATCACCTACCTATATTAAAAGTTTGATGTTTGCGAGGTTTGTTAAAGTTTTCATTTTGATTTTCTTTAGTAATTGTTTGTTTTGAAGAGCATCATATAAATATTTCATTTTTCTTTATGAATCGACCTGTAATTTTCATAAAATGATTTTTCGTAGTTTAAATTAAAAGCGTTTTTTTACATTCTGTGTGTCCAATAATACTTCAAATTTAAATTTAAATTTGAATGTAGTGAGTGGTTATAGGCCATTACACAATCTGGATTTTTTCTAATTTCTGGCATGTTTCCTAAAAAAGTCGATAATGTTCAATAAGAGTTGAAAGAAAACGTTCAATTTAATTCTATAAATTCAATTTGTGTATTAAAATGTTGTGAATGTATCGTATCTGTTATGTATTATTATCTTCATTTTCAATTGGTAACAAATTATTGTTTCTGGTTCAAACATTGGTACCGAATAAAGATGGCCTAAATTGTTTTGTATCCCATACAATGGCTAATAATTCGCGTTCAATAGTACTGTATTTTTGTTCTGTTTCATTTAAAGTACGTGAAGCATAACTTACAGGTTTTCCATTTTGTGCTTCAAATGCAAATTTTGAAGCGTCAGTTGTTGATTTAAATTGTTTATTAAAATCTGGGTATTGCAAAATTGGTTCATTAGTTAAGATATTTTTACAATATTCGAATGAATTTATAAATTCTTGAGAATGAATAATTTTGTTATCATTTTTTAAACAATGTGTGAGGAATTTGGTTATCTTAGCAAAATCTTTAACAAATTTTCTGTAATATCGAAATAATCTTAAAAATGATTTTATTTCAGTTTTGTACTCGGAAGAGGAAAATTTTTAATAGATTCAATTTTGGAAGGATGTGGTTGTATTCCGTTTGGAGTAATTATGTGTGTCTAAGTATTTTACAGTTTTTTGAAGAAATTCTGATTTATCTAATTGAATTTTAATGTTTCTTTACATTTCTTAAATACATTTTTTAGTCTATTAATGTGTTCTTGTAGTGATTGTTAATAAACAATTACATCATCTAAATAAACTAAGCATTGATTTGGGCTTAAACCTGTTCAAAGCGGTGTTCAGCATTCGTTAAAATGTAGCGGGACTATTTTTAGACCCATAGGCATTCGCCTAAATTGAAAATGTCCTTCTTCTGTTGAGAATGCAGTTTTTCAAGATCTCTTTGTTTATTTCTATTTGACGAAAAACCGGAGGCTAAGTCAAGAATAGTAAAATAATTTGCTCTACCGAGATTGTCTAATACTGTTTCAATAAGGGAGTGGGTATTTATCATCCACAGTTTGTTTGTTCAATTTACGATAATCAATAACAATTTTCCATTTTCTTGACCTGAAACGTCTAATTTTTTTTTGGGACTACCCAAATAGGAAAATTATATAGAGATTCTGAAGTTTCAACAATATTTTGATGAAGCATTTTATTAATTTGTCGTTTGACTCTTCTCTATGTACATGAGGATATCTGTAAGTTTTAGTATAGATGGGCTTTCAATTTTTGTTTTAATTTTATGTTTTATTTACGTAGTTGCTGTTAATGGAATTTTTAGAAGTATATATAATTTGTTAATGTTGCTCGTTCTTCTTCATTTAAATGTTCAAGTCTTAAATTTTCTTTTAAATTTTAAAAATGTATTTATTTATGATTGTTTATCAATTCGTCGTAATTATTAATTTCAATTTAGTCTTGAGATAGAATATAATCTTCAAGTATTAAGGGTTGTGATATTATTAAAGTATTAATTAAACTAGCACAAACCAATTAGTTTTAAGAGTAACGATTGCAGAGAGTATTATTATATTTTCAGTAAAATGTAATTTAGGGGCTAATTTATATCCATTTTTTCCTACTGCGGGCAACATTGTAAATGTTTCTATTCGTGGAGGTAATCAAATAGTTTTTAATTTTTTGAAAAATGGCATTGATTACGTTTTTGTTCTTCTTGCGTTAATTTGTATTCATTGTAATAAAATGGTACATTAGTTTTGTCTGCTGGATATGCATCCATTTATAATCGATATTTGCGGGTAAAGAGGCTAATCAATCGGTTCCTATTAATCTTATGTATTCCGTATGAAAATTAAATAAATAACACAAATGTGTACCTTCTTCAGAAAATAGTTTTGGTATTTGAATATCGGCTACTAAATTATTATAAGTAGTACCGTGCGATGTTATTTCCAAAGGATGTTCAAATCCGACTGAATTTGGAAAATGTTTAAATACAAATTTGGGAGATGAAATTGTTCGAGAACTTATCTATTATTAATTTATAATTAATACTTGGAATTTTGATGTAAGGTAAATTTGATTTAAGGGAATTGTAAAAGATTCGACCGAAGCTGTTAACGAAAATTTACGTCATTGCTTGGTTCTAAATAGTGTAAATTTGAAAAATTTTCATTTAATTCGGCAACATAATTTTCTTTATTATATCTGGTGCTTTAAATAAATTTGTATTAAATAAATCTTGAGATTGCAAAATTTCTAAGTTGATTTGAGGGTTGTGTGTAATTAGTATGTCTAACCTGTCTCTGAACTGTTGTGAAGCGGGGCGTTTCTTTATTGTACTTGAATTGATTCTGGTTTGAAAGTAGGTTTAAAATTTTGTTTTGGTCTGAAAACGTCTGTTGATTGTCTTTGTAAATTAAATGTGATGGTCAATTAAAATTATCATATGCTGGTTTAGAAAAATTTGTAAATTGATTTTGACTGGGATAATTTGAAAAATTATTAGATTGATTATAATGTTTTCTATAATAATTATTAAATTGAGAATTTTGATTAAAATGTGACTTTTGTGGTGAAGATTGATAATAATAAGAATTACTTTTGCTAGTATTTTGAAAATATCTAATATCTAATTCATCATTAACAAGTGCCTGCTCCAGTGAATTTGGAGAACGACTTCTAATAAAACTACCCAATGGTTCTGACAATCCACTTAATTATAAACACTTTTAAAGCCAATTGTTTGGATGTATTATTTTGTAATTTTCTAGTTTTACTACCTAACGTAATTTTTGAGTTTAAAGTTGCGAGTAAAGAGCGAACTTTGTTAAAAAAATCAATGGGATTTTCTTTAGGGTGTTGCCTTAATCCAGTCATATCAATTTGAATATTTAACTCTGATGTTTGATCACCAAAACTATTTATAAAAACTGCTTTTAATGCGGTCCATGAATCGTAAACATGACCGGAAACAATTTCAAGTGTTGCCTGCATCTTTTAAACGACTGCGAACCACGGATAAAAGCGTTTGGAGTTGGATTTTGCCAAAATTGAGTTGAAATGTCTTCAACTGAACGTATATATTCGCTTAGTTCCGAAGGTTTACCATCAAGAATTGGTATTTAACTTGTGGATTACCATTTACATTTTGCGCTACAGTATGTGCTTGATTTGGTTGATTTTTCATTGTCAAATTTAAACGCGCCGGTCCAATACTAACTTCTCTTAAAATGTTATTTAAATTATTAATTTCAAATTCGTCGTCACTGACACTATATGACATTAATTATTTATTATAATTAAAGTTTATCGAAGTTTATTTATTTATTTTTACTTTAGTAAAGCAATGAATAGAATTCATTCACGGTTCCTAAGCATAGGTACAGAGTCAGAATGGAAATTAAGCAAACGTACTGATGCACCAATCTTTCATTCGTCTGTCTACCTAAACTTAAAATTAAATTTTAAAATTATGTTAGTACGTGCATTAATTTTAATTATTATTTTCACTTTCAATGCAATAAAATAATATAAATTCGATGACTTACAGTATTTTCATTTCTCGTTAAACTTGAGTTGATCACGACTACGTCAATTTTGTTCGTTTAAAGTCAAAATTAGTTTAAAGAAAATTACAATATTTCAAACGATTGTATTTGACTGAGTTCAATATGTTTCTTCTACCAAAGACAAAACTAAACTTGGAAATTAAATGTTAGAATAAGCGTTATAATAAAATAGGCTGTCGTCTGTCGGGATACATTTCAAAATAATTATTACTAGTTCTATTCGAGTTCCGTTGGTTGCTGATATAACACTCTAACGAGTCTAACATCAAATTTGTCTCCGTTAATTTGACGCAATTATATAAATATTAATCATCAAAAAATCAAATCAAAAACAGCTTTATTATCACTGAAATTTACAACATTTCTTGGACAAAGCATAATAACATAAAATAGAAAATAGAAATAAAATGTATTTTCGCAAATACATTTTTCTACGACATACATATAGTGAGCGAAACTATTGGGACCCACCTATTATCAACTTTTGCTTTTACGTACGAAATTCTGTAACAATAAGTTACGTTTACAATAAATATTACATTTTTTATTAGGTGGTTTTTGGAGAATGTCGTAGAAAAAATGTTGTGTTTAACACATGAGGAAAGCTTTCCTCACTTGTTAGACAAATAACTATATCACATTCTTAGTTTAAAATAAAATTAATTACAACCAAATATAAAAGTATATAAATAGTTAAAGTCAATATACAGTATGACTGTAAAATTGGCAACATTAGGGAAACTTTTTATTATTAATTTTACAAAAAATGTATTCTTTATAAAAGTTCTGCATGATTTAAATTGCAATCATCAGATGTTAAAGTTTTTTAGTCGTATACGGGTTTCACAAGAATTAGGAGTTTGGTACAGGAGTGAATTAGGTAGGTAGGTACCTTTATTTATAACAATATCGAAAACTGTAATTATGAAAAGTTGTTCGGAATAAGAAACTATGTTTTTAATGTGCAATTACATTCTTTTACTTAAATTTTTTTTAAAATTCATATTTTTTGACAAACCGCGTAAACGACTGTAAAAATTTAATATCTGATGATTGTATTTTAGATATTATAATATGCAGAACTTTTTAAAAATAATAACTTTTTTTTGAAAAATTAATAATAGTTTCCCATATGTTGCCAACTTTTACAGACGCACTGTATATGTAAGTCCAAATAGCCTGAATCACTGATTTTTATTATAATAATAATAATCATCACATAGTGGGCTTTGAGATTTATTTATTTATCTATTCGTATGGTACATTTTATTATTGTATTGTGAAGTAAATATTATGTATAGTGTCCTACCAGTATAAACCTGTATAGTGTGGTGATGAAACTGTGTGCAATTGTGGATTGGTTCCTCTTGGCAAAAGCATTTCTTTCCAGGTTTAGGAACACAACTAAAACTTAAACATGCCTACCCTTACCCACCTTAGTATTTATATCTAATAATATTGATTAAGTGTGTAAACATTATAGAAGATAGATACAAACATAAAATATAACAGCACAGCCATTGAATGACGACATATAATGGAGCGGTCAAGCGCTACTCTTGATAATGAAAAAATAGTACGTTAAAGAAATAGCAAGCAAAATAATGGAAAACAGATAATCAGAACAGAGAATACAAAATATTGCTTAACTTTAAATGTTCTTCAGATTAGTAAGCCATAATACAGCTTCGTTCGTTAAATTATGAATGTTTACAAACACCCAACTTTAAACTTTGACAATTGACAATCCTCCACAATGTGTGCAACTATCTCTGGTTCTGTTTCTACAGTCACAATTTGGATTAAAATCTCACCCCATTTAAACAACATAGAGTTGCATTTGTTCTTATGCGATTTACTTTGCTTTTATTGTTAGATCACCAATGAGATGTTTATCGAAAACATCAACTCAAGACCATAATTTTTTCACTCTTCAATTTGAGAAAAGCCGTACTTAAATAATCTTGCAACCATACAGGACTTCAAGATTTATGTCTTTTAGCTGGAGGGTTGTCAATATCATTCCAAATTGGTAAGTTTTGTTAAGTTAGCATTTATCAAATATTACAATATTACAACGAACAGGAAGATAAACGAGAAGAGTAGATTTAATTTTCCACTTATTATGCGCATAGTGCAGTTCAACTAGGCATCTTTTTTTTGAATAACTATTCAACCAGACAGGAGCACGCAATATTCTGCTGTAGAATAAACGAATGCTAATGTACGAAGTGTCGTTGCATCTGCTCCCAAGTTGTTCAAGCTAATGTTTGAATGACATTATTTCTTGTTTTCATTTTACTTAAATTCCTTAACCGAATTGTGGTAGCTTGATGTGTTAGAGTTAGAGGAGTCTACAGAAAAGCTGCGTTAGCAACAAAAGACTTGAAAAGGACGAAAGAAAAGAGAAAGACTTAGTATAATAGCGAAGGTCTATGTTGATTTCTTGGAAAATTGTTTAATATCATACGTTCTGATTGTAATGGAACCATATCACGATCCATTGACACTAAACACAGGTCCGGGCTGTAACCGTCTTGCCATTGACCAAAGTAAAATGTTTTGATGTCTTTTGGATCGCATACTAAATGTATGTTTTGAATATCCATCCACGTTGGTAACGTTATTATATTGGCATCGTTGTCTTCGTAGCCCCATAATGTCTTATGACAATTAAAACCTCCAATATATACACATGGATCAGAAAAACGACATTAAAACTTTGTGGCAAAGCTATTAGAGGAGGTTTATAAATATTTACTACGTGTAAATGTTCTATTGTAGTAGATATAACAAAAATTTCAGAAATTATACTTTTTTGTATATTTTCATATTGAATATTTTCTTTGATGTATGTAGTATTCCATAAATGGAGCTCTTTATTGTCTCATCTCCACAGTGTGTTTCCTGTAAAAGTAAAATATCGATCCTTGGTCCTGAAACAAAGATTAGCTAAGAAATCTGATTTGTCCTTACTCAACCCCGCAACATTAATTTGTAGAATATTTGTTGTGCGCCGTATATTAGTGTGTGATTGTGTTTTGTGAAATTGTCCTAATTGTCCGGGAGGGTCTTGATGACCAGGTCCGGAAATCAAAGTAATGATTCTCTGGAACAACATGTTTTGCTTGTTCACCATGGAGTACTCTAAAGTACTAATCACCTTCCATGTTTTATATTTATATTAAAAACGCTTAAAACACACACAAAAAACGAATATTGGCGTACATGACCTTTTGAGATAGAGTAACAACTATAAAATTGTTTGAGTTGTTATTTAAACAAATTAAGTATTGTAAATGGTAAATAAATGTTTTATATAATAAATTCAATAATAATATTAATAAATATTAATAAAATAATTAACACCATTAGTATACGGGAAGTCATATTTAACATTATGAATGAGGTGTTTGAGGTGATAGCCGAGTCCTGAAATTTGAATATTTCTCAAATGTTGTTATGTATTTTGTTTCATTTTGTCAAATTTAAAAATCAAAAAATTTTAAAATATTGAAACGAACCCGTTAAATCTAATTGCATTTGCAAAAAATTAACAGTTGTAATTAACATTATTAAGTTTCCATGCACTAAGACAAATGAACAAAAACAAAAAGAAAAGATTAATAGTATTTGGAGTTACTCAGAATATACGTGTCACTGAGACCCAAATAAGTGTGAACCACCGAATGTTGTTTGTGCGATATAGACATTAAAAGAACGGTAGAAACCCACACAATTTGAGGAATTCCAAAATAAAATGCATGGTATTCAAGATGTTGTTAAATACAATGGTCATTCATTTTGACAAACATCTGCATTGCTTTTGGTCAATGCTAGTGCTGATTTGGCAGTACCTACTAAAAAGATGTAGACGTTCTGAAAGTTCGCCGGTGGCTGAAAAATACATAGAAGTTTGTTTCGAAACCAAAATCAAATTTTCAGGATGATGAGAAACGCTGGTAACGAATTTAATTTAAAAAGTCGCTGAAATTTGATCTAATAAGTAATATTATAGTCGCACAGGATTCCAGAGTTCCTATCTCTTAAAATCGATCTACTATACTTACATCCAAAACGAATAAAAAAAATTATATATTTCTTTTTTTAGAGCTACCGAAGTTAATCAGTTCTCTGTATATTAGCAGAAGACGCCTTTAAAATCAAGCATTGTTGGTAATGAAACTTTTGTGGATCGGATTATCCAAGGATACGCAGAATTCTAGACAATAACTGTGACTTTCATGTTTGCATACTCTTCCTTAACCGAATCGTGGCAGCTTCATGCGTTAGAGTTAGGGAAAGCTACAGAAGTGGAACTGCGTTAGTAACAAAGGACTTGGAAAGAACGAAAGAAAGAGAAAGACTTAGCGTAAATGAAGAAAGTTCGTAAGAAATAAAACCATCATCGGTTGAAGGGCATCCTACCGGAACTGTAATTATAATGTAGCAATGAAGAGATTTGAAGGCACATTAACAAGGTTGGGCTAAGAATAATTTAAAATCGAAGAATAAAAATGTGTTTAAAGAATGAAAATATATGAAAATTATAGAACAAACTGAAAGTAACAAAATATAGGAAATTTTATTCCACAGGTTAGTTGTAAAACAAGGATCAACCGCACCCGTAAAGCTAGTTTTTGACCTGCGGTTCAGTAAATAGAGTAAATATTCTTGTACGGTTAGTTAAATTTTTTGAACAAAAACTAGATGTAATATTAAAAATCAAAGAAAGTTTTTTTTGTAAATAATTGTGAGCCTTAGTGAACGAAAGTTTTATATGATGTTAAATACGGACAAGAAATTGTTTATCAACACAAAAGAGTAGTAAGTTGGGAGCTAGCATAGAATACAATTTCGACAAAGCTAAAAAAATTGTATGGTTCCTGATTGTGAGTACAGGAAAGAAATTATATAAAAACTAGTCACTATTTTATATATCGCCCATTGCGTTGCAAGTGTGCCCAACGTGCAGTATTGAACCACTATGTTAAAGATTCAGTACTCACTTTGAAGCCAGAGGGAAAGAGTTTTTAGGCAATTCGCAGATTGCCTCGATCATCTTAATGATCCCAAAATAAGTCTCACAATAAAATGCACTAATTTTTTTTAATTACGATATTGATTCGAATTTTTTATAATTATTTAAAAAAATCATATTCATAAACTGTGAGAAAATATTTTGTAAATTTATTTCTCTGAAAGGAATCCTTGATTGACCAACTAGACAAGTCAGATAAACTTAAACTGCTAAATAAAAATCCTTGGTAATCAATCGAAAATTACCTGCAAAATTTTCATTAAAATCGAACAAGTGTACTAACTCTAATTGGCCGGCAAGAGTGAAAAAGGAGTGTTAAAATTGTAGCTTTAGAAACGGTGCTTTTTAGTTTCAAACTGTCCTAAATTTGTCAGACAATAATTTTCTGGGATTTTCCAATTTCTTAATATTCACACAATAAAAATAATTTAAAATTTTTAAGATGATAATTTAATAATAAGTAAGTACTTACATTCCTCTACAAATATTCTGCAAAAAATATGTTTTTGCCATTTGTACCGAAATTACAGTTATAGGTATACTTACTTATTCTATTCTTTAAGTTTTGTAGAAGAGACAAATTATTTCAAATGGTTATGAATGACATCAGCTGTTGACATTGAATTCAAGGATGACATCCTACTTATTCAGATCCCTGAAACAAAAACAAATATTAGTCGTTCGTTCGTTATATCAAATGTAGAATGGGTTAATAATAATACAAAACCACATTTTTATAATAAAGGCATAATAATGGTACTATAAAATTTAAATATTTGTAATCCTCAGATCATTTTATGTAAGTTTGTTTTAATGCTTTTTCTTCTATCTAGACAAATAACTGATAGGGGTGACTGGGAAATCTGACTAAGTAAAACAGTCATAAGTTTTGTACCGCTTTAAAGATTTCGACAAATTTAATATCATTTGAAAGCCAATTCAATGCCTAATGAAATATTATATTATCGTTTTATTCTGGTTTTTTTAACGATCGCTAGGTGGCGTTGTTTGACCAATTGTTAATTTTTCGACTTTTTTTGGGAATTTTTAAATACAATGCTATATGTTTAAATTATTTACTTGAAAAACATGAAATTAAATAAAAAATGGTAAAAACCGCATCTCCAGATCTATTTTCTAAGTGGAGATACGAGAAAGAACATGGTATACTAGAGGATCGACTTTTATTCTTAACTAAATTGAAAATTTTACATATTCTAGTAGGCGTCCAGATACTGATCTTTATTTTTGCATGCCAGAGTGTATTACCCCCTTAAATCATCCTACTCGTCCAGTATTTTTTGATGATTTTACCTAATGAGCTACCACTTTATGTGAAACATCAAGCAACTGTAACTTATAGACACATACCTTAAACGTTTTACAGTGCTAGAGGCAAAAAATAATGTTACCACTTCTATTCAGAATTCAGAATAGAGAATATACACGTATTATTTTTCAGTTATCAAAATTTCATAAGTATTTATTTCTTGCTTTATACCTTTACGAGAAAAGCATTTAACAAATTTTTTTTCTTTGTTTTGTGACAGAACGGATTTAACACTGTGGTACATACAACACGATTAGTATTTGCCTGTTTTTTTAAAATTTAAAACCACATCCATATGCTAAAACTATGTCCATTATGGATTTGTAATTTAAATCTATTTTTACCATGTAAAATATCCATGTAAAGTTAGATGCAAAATGAAGGTTTAATACTATACAAAACTAAGTTTAATTAGATGCTAAAGTGTAAAAGTCTGATAATAGAAATACGCAGAAAATTAAACTGTAAACATTAATTAAATTGATGTTAAAAAGAACAAATTTACCAAATTTTTATATAATATAACGTAGTGTACGAATTTAAAATACTTCTCTCCGGCAAACGATGATGATGATGATTTGCATGGCAAAATCAACAAAAAGCATGGAAAGTAGAGAGTAGTCACTGTAAAGAAAAAACAAACTAAACCTGAATGTACATAGTACAAGTTCCCACAAGTTGCAGATTTGATTTCTCGGCCTGAAACGGATTTTATTACAAAGCACAGGAAATACAAAAAAGGAAGAAACATGTAAAAATAAAAAGCATTAACAAATTTAGAAACAAGTGAACATCGAGAAGACGTAAAAGTGCAAACTCTTTCTAGAACATCCCATAAGAAACCATACATTTAATTAACCTAAATTAAATACTAATTAATTAATTAAAAAATGCCGAACAATTAATTAATATGATATTAAACTAAAAATTCGTTTAAAAGTAAACAACAACCAAAAATCTATGTTCAAAAGAAGAATAAATATTATTACCTATTGAACATATAAATACTAAACGGTTTCAACTTTCAAACACGTTTGAATGTAATATAGTTTATTAATAATTGTCACAATTAGTAACACGGTAACGCAGACCAATTATGTTAAATCTTCTTATTTTTACCCCGATCTTTTTTCGTAAGAAGTATTAGAAATAGAAATATCTTTCAGTAACTTATTAATCAATTGTTGTTTCAGAACTTACTGCCACAACAATTACATTATTAATATTTATAATATATGCAAGTATTTTGCGAATTGTAATAAAACAAAACTGAACAGATTTTGCTTATAATTACAGCGAAGGTAAGTATTTTAACAAATCCTGTTACATTTAGAATTTCTGACCCAAACAAGCAGGAAATAATATCGGGTAGTGTATCAAAATATCCAAATATCGTGAGCATTCTAAAAAATGACTAAGTCAAAAACCCCTATGCTTGGTGTTTGTGGCCTAGTGATTACAAATAATTTTAAACCTTATATTTAATAGATTAGTCCCTTACTGCAGATTAGGACTGATTACATTAACTACTGCTTATAGTTTTACTAAGAATATTTTAGCTACCTGGGCCTTAGAACGCTGTGCGCTTACTAGACGATGACTTTACATTACATTCATAAAGAAACGTGCGTTATTTAAGAGAATCTGTTATTTTATGCAGGTATACAAATACTTCATGAAATTAAGAATGATTTAATTGGTTTTTTATTTGATCTACATACAAAATAGCATCAATGGTTACTTTTATTATGCACAATTTTACTTAAAGCCAATCATAAGATACTTCAGAAATGTAGAACTGTTTAAAGCAATATTGTTGCAGTTTTAAGTAGCCTCTTTCAAAAAACAACACCCAAAAACAACTAAAACCGCTTTTAATCCAAAATTATAAGAAAAAGAATGTTGAAAGATGCCACAGATCATCAAATTATCAGATGGTCGACAGAATTTCATTCCGAAAGGAATTGTGTTTGGCATAAAAACAGGCGTCTATTACCACAAATATAATACTTCGTTTAAAACAAACAACTAGAGATAACAATAAAGCTCGGTTGTTCCAAATAATTTTTCTTGCGATTTTAAGGGAGTGTGGAGAGAGTTATGAAATTTTAAATTTTGTAAGAGCCTTTTTTTCTAAAATAGAGAAAGATAATCAAACTTTTATTCCGTTTTTTTAAGTACAGTCAAGAAAGTTAAGTGTATGAATTTACAAAAATATTCAACAATGATCAAGAAGTAGTGAGCAGGAGCAAGATTTTTAATAAAATATTATTTAAGGTTTATTTTTTTATTGCAGAATTTTAGTACTCAACAACACTGTACATCAATCTCAAAACTGCCTCAACTATACTTTAAATTCTCATACAAATTTTAAAATCAATGAATGTAGTGGCTTCAATAATGGGATTTTAATGTGTACGTGGAAAACAAAAGAATTGTTATGACAACCATTTAAAACAAGTGTTAAACGTAAGTGTTAAATGTAAGATTTCATAACAGCCAGAAGAACTGCAATCTCATTGATCTAGCTATTGAAAATACAACTATACCTCCTAAACGAGTTATAAATTTCCTTGGGGTTTACATAGATGAATGCTTAAGATTTAAAGATAATTGTAACAAACTATCACAGAAACTAAACACAATTTGCTATTTATTCCAAAACCTTAAAATAATATTAAATCGTCAACAGCTACTTATGATATACCACTCAGAAATTGCTAGCAGATTACGTTATGGAATAACATTATGGGGAACATGTATTAACTGGAAATGTGTTTTTACTAGTCAAAACGAATTATTCGAACAATTGCTGGTGTCGCGCGTGATCGTTCGTCCAAAGAATTATTTAAGGAGTACAACATTTTAACGCTCCCGTGTATTAATTTATGAATTGAGTGTGTTTGTCTTTAAAAATAAAAATGTTTTTCTTAAAAACAGTGATATACGAGGCTGGTTCAATAAATACACGTTCGAACGGTGGTACATGTAAGCGGTTTATTTACACTAAACAAAATTGCCATTACTACAAAGACATGCATCCCACTGCTTCACAAGACGCTGTATACCGGTGTGGTACCAGTCCATTGGCTGTTCGCGGAACCATTTCAAAACTGCCTGCTTGACTTGAGCGTCCGACTGGAATCGCTGTCCCTTAAGTGCCTTCTTCAATGGTCCGAAGATATGGAAGTCACAGGGTGAAAGATCCGGGCTGTAAGGGGTGCTCTAAAATCTCCCACCTCATCCGCTCCATCTGTGATTTGATGATGTTAGCTGTATGCGGCCTTGGCAAATCCGCTGTCGATTGTCGCCCATCTGTGAACTTCCGACACCATTCCACGACTGTGGTTTTAGACCTGCCATAATGAAACGCGCACAACAACTGTCTCCTGTACGAATATCACGAGGGATGTGTCACAATAGACAGCTATATAGCAGCCGCTGGCCTACGCAAATTTGTACGATTATAGCTCCACTAACAATCGTTTCACAGCGCTCGAACGTGTATTTATTGAACTAGCCTCGTACATAAAAAAGAGACTCGCGCCAGAAACAACATACGAGTGCCATATAAAAAAAGTAAACTTGGAACTTCAACTCCCACCTGTTTAGGAATAAAAATATTTAATCACTTACCAGAGATAATCTTGTCAACCAACAACTTAAATTTTTCAAAAACAAATTACGTTTGTTTTTAAAACAAAAACAGTTTTA
Source organism: Abscondita cerata (assembly GCA_030710515.1). Lineage (NCBI taxonomy): Eukaryota > Metazoa > Arthropoda > Insecta > Coleoptera > Lampyridae > Abscondita > Abscondita cerata. The sequence goes on along the minus strand of JALBCR010001661.1, from coordinate 229,013 downwards.
TTGTATAGAAGAGTATTTACAATATAAGTGTTAAATCACATCGTAATAGTGTATGATTATTGTTTACCAAGATCACCTGATCTTAATCCAGCGGATTACTGGCTGGGGGTTATTTAAAAACACGACCAACAACGCTGGTAGATTTAAAAGACAGTAGTACGAAGCAAATTGGTGCAATTTAACCAGAAATGTTGATAAACGCTGGGTACGGAAGAACAGTTGGTGATTTTACAACAACAAAATAGAGGGATGTTGAACATTTATGATAACTAGTAGTGGACAGAAGATATCCCATTATTTAAGCAATTTAATTTTGCTTCCTTTTTGTTATCACCTTAAATAACTGTAGTGTATCAGTTACAATATAATATAAACTTGTACAATAATCGGGTTCATAAAAATAGATAATGATTAATCTAGAGTTAATCTCATAACTTAAGATTTAAACAAAGGTCATTAAACATGCAATCATGGCCAATTGCACAACTGGCTGCTAAAAAAGTTGTGGTGCGTAATAGTCATTTACGGTGTCATGTGCGTAAACAGATTCTTTGGGAATGAGTGCCGTAAGCGCACGAGAGGTGGCATTGGCACGAATTCCCGAATATTGTTTACGCACAAGTTGCGTATCCTATTTTTTGCACGATATTTTTCTAAATTCGCACTTTCAAATTTCTGATATTATAACATTCAAACCACAAAATTTAATTAGTGAGCTGTGGCTACAACGCAAATGCTCATAATGCATACATTTGTCATTCAGTCTGAGTAAACCTATTTAATTGTCAAACTTTTATTTGAAGATTTGAATTGTTTTTTGACATTTACAAAAAATACAAGGTGCGTAAATTGCATTCTAAATAACGAAAATGTAAATACATCAACAATTTGTGTGTACAACGCACGCTAGTAGTTCTATCTACATAAAAGTGACAAATAATATACAAGCTGTCGTTCGTCATTTCGAATTTTCAATTATCAATTATTACAGATCTGAAAGAGTTTTTGCTATATTAGGGATGTAAAGTGATTTCTCGTAACTGAAATTGTGTGCTTATGCAAATATTTTTGTAGCAAAATGCTCTATTAACCCAGTGTTTTTGTTACGTTTTTGAAACATTAGTACGTAATTCTATTGTTTCGGTAGGCGTATTGACGTACTTATCTCGTAGTTTTACATGCATTTCAGTAGAGTTCAAGAGAAAAGAATATATTCTCCAACCATGATAATGCATCGACACACATTCAGCTGCATCTGCCCAGTTTTTGGCTGCAAAACATATAAAAATATTCAAATATTAGCCATATTCATCTAATATAATAATGTGCGAGAAAAGAGAAATATATGGGGTCCGAGGCATTGCAATTGGATAGTTTTTGCTATAGGTATTTGTTAATACTGCATGTTTCCTTCCAGTAACAAGGTTTTGTTTACTTTTGTTTTATGTGTACTTCATCAGTCTTTTTACAAACTTTTAAAAGTTATTTATTACATTTTTTAATTACACAAAACTTGAATAAAGTATTCGTTAATGAAACGACATATTATGTAAAATGTAAAAAAAGCAATAAAAACTGTTGAAAGGGAATGATAAAAATGTTGGGGTTTAATTGAACTGTTGAAACAAAAGTGAGGTTATTATTTCCAGGATTTTTCGGTTTAAAATTTTCTTTCCAAACTCAAGTTATTTCCCAGTATTCAAATGGTTCATACTTTCATCATTTTAATACAAAAGGGTTTTTGTACCTCAGATCTAAATTAGTAAAGAATTTCAAGTTTACAATTTACTAAAAGCTTTGAGGGTTTTAAATTACGCAAGCTTTCAATAGGGACTACAAATCCTGTACTGCCCAAGCAGACATTTGTTAATTGAAAAATATTGCAATATTGTCGTAAAGAGCATTCATTTTTAATTGGAATGATATATGAATGTTCATCCTTTTAATTATCTACTACTTACCTAAAAAGCAACAAGAGGATCACATATGACACTGCTTAAATGCTTCTATTCATAATTAACCTTAATTGGAGCAACGGCGAATCGCGGGGTTAATATTCAAAAGTCAAAGGACAATATTTTGTTCGAGATAGAAAATAAAGTTCAAAATTTCAACGCAACGTCAACCCTTCGCAAGGGTAAAAACTAAATCACATATTGAAGAGAGGGTGAAACAGAGAGGGATTAAAATGGCTTAAAAGAACACTCGGTGGGAGTCCCTGCTTCCACGTCCGTACTGCATTCCCAACAAGGGGGAAAATAAGGGTGACAAGAAAACTAGGGCACTAGGTGGGTATGGGTGGACACCAAGGGTGAGTCTTGTACGTATCAACACAACATTTATATATTTGGGAAAATTTATTGCGTCATTTCTTATTTCTCACCTATATTCTTACTTTTTTTTATTAACAAAACCTCTTAATGTTTTTATTGCTTTTAGCACCACATTGCGTTCGTTAATGCGCCGTGAACTATATTATTGATGTATATTTTAAAGCAAACAAAAACTGAAAGTAATTGCCAATTTAATTTTAGTTGTTTTTGTGCTTTTGAATACCGATATGATTTTTATGACCCAAAAAAATCCATAAATTTACTTAATTAGTTTTTCATAGTAATTAAGTAATATTTTGCTTCTAAGAATTTTGTTAAGATAAGTTAAATGTGGATCATATGTTTAGGTTGACCTTCTTGCTTTCTTTGTTTCGAAGTTTTAAATAGACTATTACCAAAATTTATAAGTTGTCCACTGTGAACTGAAAGAAATTTTAAAATAGAATTAAGTAATCATAAAACTTTACTGCTTTTGTTAAATCATTCAAGTTCTTGCTTAAAAATAACAAAAGATGAATGATCATATCAAATTAGTATGATATAACAAATGATTTATGTAAGTGTTTTTTGATTGTCATTTATTACATTAAAAATTAAGTGTAGGAACATTTTATTTGGAAACAACTAGCTTTATAAATCAATCTAATGATTCAATATTATTACTAGACACGTTAACAATTTTATTAGAAAGACTGATTATTAAGAACTGAAATATACTTCAATGTAAAGTATTGTAAATACAATTGCACTGTGCAATATAAAATTCCAGAATAAGAATAATCTCTTCTATTGATTAAAGTTGAAATCAAAATTGTTCAAACATTTATTAAAGAATTGAAATTACAAATTAAGAGGTATAAAAATGATAAACTAATAATCAATGCAATTAAACATTGTGCTTGTATATACATAAATAACCATCATTTTAACGGTTTTTATTTAAAATAATTAATGTTGGTAGAATAATGCTTCCTATCTCGAACATAACTTTAGAAGCGACGGATTCTTCCTCAACACTACAGGAAGTGTCACTTGTATCAGGTACATTGTTCAAGGATGGCATTTCCGAGCGAAAATTTAAAAACTACGACTACATCAATTGCAAATTTTAATACGTAGTACTTATAAAATATTATTATGCAGTAATCATTGAGTTTCATTTTTGTGAAACGAACGACATTGGCCTTAAATTACAAATATAATTTTTTGCATAATTTTATTTCATAATTTGAAGATTTATTTTTTACTTTTTTTGGGTTAATTGACCAACCAAGTTTTTTCTTAAATTTTTTATTATTAATTCGCGCAAAAAAATTACTCTTCATTAGGATAGCTGAAAATTATAGTAATACTTTTATCTGATTAAGTTAAATAAATATTCAAAACTTACTTAATTGATGAGATTTTTTTAAATATTGTAGGTAGGTAAGAACAAACACATTTGCACAGTAACACAAAACATTAAACAGTTATATGTAAGTTGTAAACGACATTAAACGTATATTGCAAATGCTCAAGGTGAGAATGTAAATTCTTGTACAAAGTTTGTTGATTACAAACAAATTTCCATGAATTTTAAGGTGTAATAATTATTACAATTATTGGGAACATATGTGTTTTCAAAATCAAATTCATGATCACTGTCTTATGAATAACAAGATAAGACACAACGAGTGTACAGGTTGTAATAATAAGTAATAATATATCTTAATAGGGGATTTGTAATGGGTGATTCATTTAGAAGTATTTTTTTTTTAATTAAAAAAAATGAATAAAAACAATTTTATTTTATAATCTTTATTAACCATTTTTACAATTATTTCTTAAAGATAATTGCTTTCAAATGTTGGCCGTAACTACGGTTAACATAGTCCATTCTGAAGTTCCAATTTTCAATGACGCGTTTGAGTATTTCGAGTGGCCAATGACTTGAGTAATATTGGCCTCCATTGCCTCAATCGTAGCCGACTTATCTATGAATACCTTAAAGTTTACATAGTTCCAGAGGAAAAAGTCAGGAGGTGTTATGTCACATGAACTAGCCGGCCAATTCACTGGTCCAAAGCGTGGAATGATCTGTTCACCGTTCTCGCAGTAAAGCCATGATTTCACGAGTTGTATGAACCAAATTTCGTCGAGATCACGGGTTTCAATTTTAAGTGTCAAATAGTCTGTTATCATGGTGTGATAACGATCATAATTCACAGTATGTTCCGGCGGACTTCTGTTTTGAAGAAATATGGAAGTATTTTTCCACAGGCTGTAGGCGCTGTATCGGACTAAGTCTTTCCATTATTGAATGTCAAACATTACTGAGGAAGAATGCCACTTCAGTTGACTCAACGCATGTGCGATCTGCAATTAAATCCCCATCATAATAAGTACCTCTAAATAAATCACTCGATATAAATATGATATCTTACTCATAGTTTTTGGGAAAACTCAATCCAAATTTCAAGTAAGTGCCGTCCCTTTTGAAATAAAATTACAATAAATTTGTTAACTGCACATACAGCGTAATACGTTTGTGTAGTTCTCTTTCACCAGTATTTTCTGTTTGTTTGTATAACCAATTTGTTGTTGATAGTTTTACTTAATTTTTTAATCTTTTTTGTGTGCCATGTCTTGAGTGAAACGTTTCTAATGGGCATTCTCAATAACTCTTTGATGTTATATTTTTTATGTATGTTAATTTTTTTTTGGCTATTGCGTTTATACAACTTTTTTTTGCCAGATGATATCGTTTTCATTCGTCTCATCTTCTTTAATTGCTGTCTACTTTACAGTTTATGAAAATTTTTGTCATTTTCAACTTTCAGAAGTAGTGATATTATTGCTCAAATATAGTGTGTTGTTAACATATGTTATATTGTTGTTGTTTTAGACTATACTTATTCCGTAGATAGAGCTTTAGAATATGTTGCCAGAGAAGAAGACATTTTTTTATTCATAAAAAGGTATACGTGGTTTCAAGAACCAACAGACAAATGCATACTTTTTCTGAAAAAAAATTACATCTTATTGTATGAAAATTCACTTCCTTTAACAGATAGTTGTATTTACTACTGTTCAGTTTTTTTGCTTTTGTGCAATTCTTAATGTGTTTTCTTTTTTATTTCCTTTACAAATTAAATTGACTAACCATAGTATTTTGAATTATACCTTATTTAGTACAACAAAAATTACAATCAAAACAGTGAATTGACGGTGTATATTAATAACAACATCTAATGCAAAATTAGAATTAAAGAAATTAATTTAACCAAATGTTATTGTATTTTTATTAATATTAAAATTGAAAGCACCACCTACACTGTATTGACTGAATATCGTTCTCCTTCTGAAGACGTAGGCAGGTTTTTAAATCAAATAGAACCGTTTTTGCAACAGAATACTATTTTAATTGTAGACGTTAATATTGATATACTATGAATTCAAAAATGTCAGACGAAGTACAACAATATTTAACTATGTTAATTAGTCAGGGTTTCTCAATACGCTTACTAACCCTACTTCAGAGGGTATCACAAAAATTTACAATAATGATGGGACTATTACCATGCAACCATGTGTTTCATGCATAGACCATACTGTGTTAACATCACTGATCAAGAACTTATTAAAGCCATTGTTTGAGACTGGAATATAACTGATCATAAAAGAGTAGGGTTCTTAATTATGTCAAACAGTAACAGCGTAAAAATAATAATATTAAAATTAGAAATAAGAAAATACGTAATAAAAAAAAACCCTACGACAAGCTTACATAGTCAATAAAAAATTATCGTGGGATGGAGTTTTGTGCTTGTACAGGGTTATTCAATATAAATTACCCACTCCTTATTATCGTTATTATTGCTGTAGAAAAAGTTATACATAAAAAGTTGTAAGGTTCTAACTGAATTTTCAAATGCCATCAATACTTCATTTACAGGGCGCAACAAATGATGTTTTTTTTAATGTAACACTCTGTATGTTATTATATTTTTGAAGAGATATTTCTGTTGATTTAAAAATATATTATGTTGTCTTTATATTGAGACTTATGGAGTTATTAATCGTAGAATATCACAGTTACATATGAAACCACCGATAGGACATCAAAAGTAAGCTTTGATTTCCAGCCAACTGCTTCACTATAAACAATTTTGGTGATTTAATTAATGAAATGTCAATTATCAAACACAACATTTGTTGTTTACATGGCTTACTTTGACAATATTAACAATTCCGTATTAAGTAACTGTGATATTCTACGATTATTTACTCAATAACGGCTCAATATAAAGACAACATATTTTATTTTTTGAAATCAGAAAAAAATTTCTTCAAAAATATAATAATAAACAGGGTGTTACATTAAAAAATACATCATATTTTTGTTGCGCCCTGTAAACGGCGAATAACTGAACTATTGATGGCATTTTATCAAAATTTAGTTAGAACCATACAACTTTCATGTATAACTTTTTTTTCTACGATAATAAGGAGTGTGTAATTTATAGTGAATAACCCTGTACCTTAGGTCATATTACATAAGGTACAGAAACAAACTTTGTAATTTAATTTGATTGGCAAAGAGACGACTACTGTAGTAAACAAATAGCTGATGTTGGGAATGACATTAAAAAGTATGGGGTACAATAACTGAGGTAATTAATAATAACACAAAACACAGAATCTCATCCAATATTTGCATCAACGATGATAACATATCGGTAACGAGTGATCTCAAGGCTTGTGCCAATCATGTCAATGAGCATTCCCGCTCAGTAGGTGAAAAAAAGGCCCGGGTTTGGATGAAATTAATGTGCATAGCTGGATGTTAGTGAAGGAGTACATAACCAAACCTTTGTGTCATACATTGAATATCAGTCTAGGAACAGGTTTTCCTCACTCTCTGAAAAATCAATTAAAATACTATTTAAAGGTGGCGACATGGGTCAGGTTAACAACTGTAGGCCCATATCTATGCTGTCTAACATATCTAAATTAGTGGAAAACAGTTAAAAACAACTAGTAATTTTTTTTGAAACTGATCACCAACAGTTTGGTTTTCTTGAAGGTTTGGGGACAAATAACACCATAGACTCTGTAACTAATGTTATCCAACAGGAGCTGGACGTAGGTAGAAAACCTTTAACTGTACTACTGAACCTTGTAAAGGCCTTTGATACCGTATCTCACGATTTATTAATTAAAAAGGGTTCTGCTATCGGTATCAAGGGCATAGCAATGCAATGGTTTAGTAGTTACTTGTCTGAAAGGCCTCAACAGGTTACAGGTATAACTAGTACAATTTTAACTGGTACGCGGTTTTGAATACCACAGGGAACAGTTTTAGGCCATGTATTGTTTTTAATCTTTATTAACAACATTGTGAAGTTGGAGAATACAATGAAATGATTCAATCTTGCTGTTTTCCTCCTTCTCGTGGTCAAAAAACTTTTGATCTAGAAAACAGTGATTGAAATTAGTAAAAAACTTGTTAGATATAAATAAACTTTCTCTGAACTTAAACAAAACTTAATACATAACCTACTCAATTTATTCCAACACACAGCCTGATCATTCACTAAATATATTGACATTGACAGAATAGAAAACATAAAATACTTAGGGGTTCAACCTGATCAGAACTTAAGTTGGAAAGCACATATTTTAGTTGTAACTAAAAGGTTACATAAGTTATTGCATATATTTGTTAGATTAAGAAATATTTTAACTAAAGACGCCATAAAAATAGTGTATTATACATTAGAGCAATCAATCATTTGCTACGGGTTGATTGCTTGGGGTGGCGCTTATCCGTCAATACTTAAGACTTGGCTACGGTTCTGTACTCTGAACTCGCTTTAATAAATAGAGTTAATTTATATAAGTATTGTGTGTTTAGGAGAGTGCATAGTGATACAGAGCGTTTGAGTCGAGTACAGCATGGTATGGGAACCGGGATAAATTTGTAGTTCCTAGAAGAAGCACCAGTCACGGGATAAGACACTGGACATTCTTTTACTGTGGTTTAACAGATTGCCCGCATATCAGGTCAGTCGTGGACACACAAGAAAGAAAGTTAATAAAAAATATGTTTGAAAACAAAATAATATTACATCTCAAAAGCAGAAATGGTACTGGATATTATAATTATAAAATAATGCGAAAAATAAAAATTTCTATCATTTTATTATTAGGAGTACACCAAATGATTTATTTCAATTTATATTTTATCAGATTTACACTGAACTCCCTCCTCACGCTCTCGTACTACCTTTGTGAGGAGGTATTTTCTGTTATTACTATTATTGTACATAAAGAATAATTCGATGTTATTCCGCATCCCAGGTTCAATTTAATAATTAAAAATAATTTCAGAATGATTTCCGTGTAAATAAACCTCAACCTTGGAAATATTGTAGAAATCGGAGGTGTTCGTAAAGATTTTTGTAGCTGTTACTAATTTGATGTCATTTATCCATGTTCACGTGTTAATATCAATTTATTACGATCCCTCAGCAGCCTCAAAAGTAGAATCCAGCACCAAACCCTAGAATAAATTAGTTTCAGTAATAGTTTTTAGAGAAATTAGAGAAATGTCAAGGTCACTGGTCTTATAATGAAATGGGAAATTAATAACTAAATGTGCTTATGTGGGACTATTTTTAACGCAAAAGTGATTTAGAAACGTGATTTAATGCCAAAAACAGTCCGGGAAAGTGAATAAATCAATATAATTGAGAAAACCGCCAATGGTAACAAAGGTTATGTAAATGCGAAAATTCAACGTCCGACCTCTTTGTGGCGCACCGAATTCATGCAAACCGCGTGTATAGGAAGAATAAGTAAATGCTTTCGTAATTATTGAGCGTAAACGTAACTCCGAAAAAAACAAAATTACAGCAAATTAGTCAAAAGTTGGGTGAATGGAGAAAAGTACCAAAAGATGGCGGTACGAAATGTGCTGAAATAACGACGGAAATTTAGTGAAAATAAAAAGAGAGGGCGAGACGCACAACGAAGATAAACAAATAATTAAAATTTAAAGTGACGTGTAGAAGTTTAAGTTGCACTCAAACAAATAAAGGTAAAAAGAAAGTAAAATACAAGTGCACAAAATAAATAATTTAAATAATAAAAAAAAGAATAATTACACTATAAGGTGTTCGTCAAAAATTATAAATAAAGTGTTGGGCCAAGAACTATTAAGTATAAGCCGAGTGTTGAAAATGTAGACCTAAAGGGGCAGCAGTTTGCACAGCATCCAACAGAATTCGGGTTGCAACGAAGTCACCTGCAAAGCGGAATACGGTATATCACAAAAAGAAAATAATGAGACACATATCTGTGTTGGTGGCTAGAGGTTAGTTTTAATTATTCCAGTAGTTTGTAGTTTAGTCTTTAAGTTCAATCCTGTATAAACATTGGTCGCACACAATCACATATGCGTATACGTTGTTTGATGTTCAAAGCGCTGTTGCAAAATTTTAATTTTATTTGAACTTATATGTGTGAAAATAAAGAATTTGTAGTGTTGGTTACTTTTTAATTACTGGTAACATCGTGTAAGTCAGTTGAGATTTGGTGGCCTAGAAAAGAGAGATACATAATTATTATTCCTAGTATAACGTACAGAGCATTATTATTAATTTTGAAAAATAAAGTTGCACATACAAAATTTTACTCAATAAAAGGAATCCTGAGATTATCAAAGAGTCATTTATTTGGATAATTTTGAAGGTAAAAATAATGTTAAAATTTCAAGAAACTAAAACAAATATTTTTTATAAAGCTTATAACCTCATATCGTTGCAATATTATTGTAAAAAGTAAAGTTATGTTATATTATGTAGTTATATTTTATTAAATTTCTAATTTTATATAGTAATTTTTAATAAACTTATTAATATTTTTATTTAAAAATCCAGAAATGTTTCTATTTGTGTGAACAACGAAACTGCATTGAAGTCATTTTACTGTATTTTTGTTTGGCGTTTCCTACATACCTATTGTAAACTATTGTATTTCATTTTATAAATGTTGTTCCGTTTTTAAGATTCTTGTCATGTTTTTCGGTGATATAGTCTTATTTGTAAATATGTATCACTATTCTGCTTTCCCCAAGAATTTTTTAGTTACAATGACGGTTTAGCTCCTTTTCATTTGATTGGTTTGATTACTTTTTCTTGTCTATGTCATTCATTCATTTTACAACTACCTATAATTTGGATACACGATGGACATTGCTTTGAAAGAGATATTTCAAAAGTTTAGTTCCTGTATACAAATTCTAATATCCTGAATGTATTTGATGTCGTAAACATTAACTGTGTTTGTTGTTTCAAGTTTCAACATTAATGAAGTCTTTAAACCATTCACTTTTATATGTTACATTATATTTTGTTATTATTGGTCAAACATTTATTCTATAATTCTTAATTAAACAAATTAAGTAAACCTGTAAAGTTAATATATTAAATGGCGTAGTTGTAAAAATTTAAAGTAAAAAAGTAAACACATTTTATTCTTTGACTAGTTCACTAATTTACATGGTTTATGTTTGAACTATAATTATCCCTTCATAGCTGCCAAACTTTTCTGACGATTGTTTTAATAGATTATCTAAAATTAAATAAATATTAAGATTAAACTGTTCTCACTTGATGAGTTAAATTTAGTTGTATAAATCAATTATTTGGAAATTAAAATATGCGCTTTTTTTTAGAGTTTTGGATAAGGTCCACGGGAACCAACAAATAATATTACTTCTGTGAAATGTCAATTTGTAATTATATCAACAATTTTAGTATAGAATCTACATAAGTGTATTCGTTTGCACTGCTAATTACTTAAAAAGAAAAATAAATCTTTAATTTAACGTGTATGTAGAAACGAGTATGTAGATGTGCCCACATAAACGTTTTATTTAAAGTGAATTGCTACTTTTTTGGCGGTCAGATAATGATTTTCACAAAATTATGTATTAGAACTGGAAATAATGCACAAATACATTAAATCTGAAATAATTTATTAAATCGTAAAAAAATGGTGTTATAAAAAGATTATTAAGATGATATACTACATTGATGATAGTCAATCAGGAACAGTAACAACACTGTCAAAAATATAAAAAAATACATTTGATATTAAAACAAGAAGTAAATTAGCCAGAATAAATAAAAAGAA
>JALBCR010001661.1:0-212500 GCA_030710515.1 Abscondita cerata | reverse complement strand
AAACTATTTTTTGAAGTTAGGAAACACATCACACTTAAAAGACTGATTAATTAAAATAAAGAGTGGGAAGGCTAAAGATGTGCGACAATATTTAAAAAGACTAGGAGGTATTCCATCTAGGTCAGGACATATCTTCAAATCAATACATTTTAGTTTGTTCATTAGTTGGTCAATACGGTTTTATAGCTATTAATACCTACTGAACGTACAATGCTAATACAAATATACAGAGTGTAAATGAATAAGTGAAATAAAACGGAAGTGCTGATTTTTTGTTGAAAAATAATGTAGGTCTTTCATATAAAAAAATTTATATGAGTAACAATGCTTAGTTATAGCCCCTTAAAGATTCCCCAAAAAAACGGGTTTTAATTTTTTTCTTATAAACAAAAGAGTTACAAAATATAAAACAAGCCAACATTTCTTGCAAAAATCATTAAATTAATTTTTTGTGGTATTTTTATTCATTTGCCTACACGGGCAAAAGCTACCCTTTACGTGCAGTTCAATTTACATAGTATAAGCATTGAGTAAAAATTCTTAAAGAGGCGCAACCTAATGTTAAATATCGTGTCTTATGGAGAACCCCACCTCTCATAAAAATTGAAACTGTATTTTGCCGACGCCAACTACAAATTCTATCGTTGTAAAACTGCATTTCGCCTTAATAAAATGTTATCAGCAACGGTATCAGGTTTTGATGATTTATCGCCAGCCAGTCTACGTTGTAAATAAATGCAATTATTGTAAATACTAATTTTTATTTTGAAGGTGGACTAGAAAATTAATGATTAAAATAATTCATCAAATATTTTTACAATCGGTATCTGTATAAACTAATTAACACAAGTTATAACATCATATGATACGTTATCATAAAAACGACGTCGTTTTTTAAGTTAATCAAAGTTCAAAAAAAAATTGAAGTTATTTGAAAATCCATATTTTTTGAAAATCAACTAATTTGAAGTATCATATCTCGAAGTGAAATTATTAAACAATAAACAGTGTATATTATTCTTAAAAGTTTGCATGAAACTAAACAAAAAAATTTATATGCAAAACAAATTTATTTCAAAATTTGTTAAACCTGCAGCACATTGAAAATAGGTTAAATTTGATGAAATTACCCAAAAACTAGTTACATTCTTCTCCTGAACGATCTATACTTTTGTATATATTTTTTCGAAAATAGGAATTTTAAGTAAAATGCGACTAAGTTGAGATCAATCGGTTAAATACACTCAAAAATTAAATAAAATACAACTTATGATAAAAACATCATATTTATGTATTTCCATGTATTTGTGGTTATTATTTACATAAACAATTTATTCGCTTGTGGCCCACTTAGAAAGGAAGAATCTGTTAAGTTTTCTTTTGAATCGAGAAGGAGTTTGCAACTTGATTCTAATAAGGAAAAAATAAAAGATATGCCAACTCAATTTTTAAACTTTTAATTCTCATTAATTACACACAACTTTTAGTACATTGTAATCAAACAACAAATAAGTTAATATATGCGATCAATTTTCAAACGGAATAAAGTAAATAAAACCCCCGACGAATTTATGTGAATCACTTCAAACGAGTCCATAATTCTTTATCTTATCTATTTGAAATTTAAAAAAACTATAGAAAGATAAGTTAACACACAAAGCTATTTTAGTAGATAAATAAAATAATTGCTTTATAAACCTTCTTTTTCGAATTATGCCGGCACTGCATTTTTATGTAATTGTTTTCTTTTATTGTTTATAATTATGTCTGACCTTAAAAAATGTTCTTTAGAAATTAACTTATTTCATAAAGCATCAACATCTACAAGAGCAAACCATGTTCCCACAATTTTTTTACCACTCGTTGGCGCGGTGTACATCTTTATTGGAAATTTAAAAACACTTTTGTCTCTGTTCTTCTTCGTATTGTTTTTGCAATTTACGTATTTGCATTTAGCCATTGTCACAACAAATCACAATAACTTCCAGATACACGCACAAACTCGGAGCGGTTCAACAGTGATGCTAATTCAACGCGCACTAGAAAGCAACTAAAAATATTTCACTGAAAATTGACGGTGAAGCCATCTACAAATCGGTAAAATTGTACGTTACATTTTCCCCATATGCGTTCAATGGTATAAGTGATTATTAGGTATTACACAACTGAAAAGAAAATTTAAATAACAATACTATCAGAGATAAACTAAGTTAAACAATTTTTAAGGTAATAAGATTAACATACGAATTTCCGATGATTCTAAGTATTACTGTTTATAAGGTTAAAATTTGGACTGGAAGATAAGAAGAAGTCTACGTCTAATTTATACGTATTTGCAAGACGCATTGCATTATACAAAGAGCTATAATACATATAATTTCTACGGGCGTAAGGTACATTAAAAGCTTATAAATTTTCTGGTTAATGCAAGGAATTTTGAAACAAATTTTGGACAGTAAGTAAGGCAAATCTATATGGTTATTAATGGGACGATGGAGAAATTTAAGACTGAATGTATTTCTTCTATGTAATAAACGTAAAATATTTAAAACTCCACAGATGTTCCGTAAGGGATATTATCATAATCATAACCAAGTTTTAATCTAATGATTCTTATAATTCTTTTTGAAGATTCTGTAATGTTTTACTATGAAAGACACAGTATGGTGACCAGACAATTGCACAATAATCGAGCTCAGAACGAATTAATTGATTGTATAGCACAGGAATTAATCTAAAATCTTTAAAATCTTTGGTCATTCTGTAGACAAATCCAATTAGTTAGGAAATTTTTTTTACAAACTGCGTCTATGCGATAAGTAAAAGTTAAATCTGAGGACATGATAACACCAAGATCTTTTATTGTATTTTTCTTGTTAAAACCTGATTTCATATAGTGTAATTATGTCGAAGGCAATTTTGAGATTTATGAAATGAGATTGTCACACATTTATTTATATTTAATGACATACAATTTAGATTGCACCAATTTTGCAAACAGTTGATGCTTTTTTGTATAAGGTCGCAGTCGCTGGGTGTTTTTATTCCAGCAAAAAATTTAAGGTCATCAGCAAATAGTAATTTTTAAATGGGATCCGGTAAATCAAGATCATTAATGTATATTAAGAACAAGTATGGACCTAAGAGGAATCCTTGAGGAAGACCTGAATTTACTTGAATGTATTTAGAGACTGCAGATTTAATTTTTACGCTCTGTTTTCTATTGGTGAGGTAACTATGAAACCAATTTAGAAATAATCCATTTAAACCATAAGCTTTCAGTTTAGCAATAAGATTATAGTAACTGATTTTATTAAAAGCTTTACTGAAATCAGTAAATATTGCATCTACTTGATAACCAGCGTGAGTTATCTCCACTTTTATGTACAGTGTAATGAGACTAAATTTTAATTCATCGGGAAAAATACCAGAAGAAAGGGACCAATTAAAGAGATTAGTTAAATGCGGTGTTAATATGGAAGCACCATGTTTTAATATAATTGGAAAGATTTTGTCAGATCCCGGCCCTTTCCTTTGATCAAGGGACAGGAGTTTCTGCAGTAGAACATCTTGGCTAACTTGAAATGAATTGATATTCAGAGAAGAATCAAAAACGTAATTCGGAATTTTCTATTGTATTTACATAGTTCCAGAAACTTTTAATATTATGAGGAATACAATTTTCGATGGATTTTAAATAGTTATTGTAGTCAAAGCGATATTGGAGAACTCAATGTAATCATTTTGATTTTTGGATTGTTTGTATAGAGTATGGTAATACTTTTCATGTTAAAAGCTTGTTGTAATCGAGAAGATACCCATTGGAAATTTCGATTTCTAATAGGTCTTATTGGTGTAATCATCTTATTTCCCATGTCTAAAATATTTACAAATTTCGTATACGCTTCGTTTGCCGTAGTAGATCTAAAGATACTTAACCAATCACTTTGAGCAAGATAACTTTTAAAGTTTATGACATCACATCTCTTGAAATCATAAAATGAATAGCACTTCTTTAACATGTTCACTTTACTGGTTTGGCCAACTGAAAATGATATAACTGGGTGATAACTATTTGATTCCTCAGGCAGTAAGGGATCTATGGAGCGGGTTAAATATAGTAAATCAAATTATGAGAAGATTTGCAGAAGATTTAGTGATGAAAAAGAACCATATATGATACGTTCATTGGGAAAGTTTGGTAATGCGCCGCAATGTTTTTGCCAGTCTACCTAGGAAGTATCTGGAAAGTTGTAAAATCTTGATTTGATGTATGTATTTGTTCAACCATTGAGCAGTGATTTTGATATTTATCATTAGTACTCATTGGTGGAATATACACACCTCCGACAAGAAGACGCGTTTGTTTGTTTATAATTGTAATGAATACTTGCTCAACTGAGTTAGATTGAGAAATTACAGGACGTAACGGCAAGCGCTTAGTGACAGCAATTAAAACATCCCCACCACTCAGTGTGTGACTAGTAGCCGATTCTCTATTTTTTCTATATACATAGTGATTTAAGAGACTAAGTTCGTTATTAGATATAGATGATGTTAAATTAGTTTCAGTGAGAATAATAATGATGGTGATAAGTTTTTTATTTTACTTCAACCATCATTTACATTTTGATAATAACACAAAAGAGTAGTAACCTCTGTTAGTTAGCTTTTTTGATCAACGATTTTTGGGATACCACCAACATACTTTACTGTAATATTTTTTCCACGTTCTTTACTTCTTTCCTTTAACTGGTGGCAAAGCTTTTTATAAATAATTTCTTTCGATTGTGGTCTTATCTCTAGTGGCAGATATAGTAAAGTTTGAATTGAGTCTTCTGAATCCAGTCACAGAAAGCAGTAATGAGATAGCAGTAGTTTCATTTGGTAGAGGTCGACATTTTCCATTAGTAGGCGATTTACCCACACAAAAGAACTTAGAGTCTTCAATCTTCGTGTCAAAGGATGTATTAGAGAATACTTTCTTCAGCGATTTATTGTCATGTTCCATCATTTATTGTGTATTAGAAGATGTACTTTCATCTAGGTTAAAGTGTAAGATATTTTTTGATCTCAGAGTTCTTTCTTTTGCTTCAGCTACAGCAGTTTCGATTATTTCATCACGGTCTACAACTTGAGAGTTAATATGTCGCAAGGTCTCGATGTCTTTCTTGAGTGCAGCAATAACACAGTACAATGGAATATCAAGTGTTTGTTTGGTGATTTAATTAGCACTTCTCCATTCTTCATTCTTCATGAAGCGGCAACAAACAATTGTCACACTTGATTTCTTTATCAATATTTAAAATTTGTTTGCAAACTAAGCATTGGTTTATAGGCATCTTGATAAGATTTATTTCTATATTTATTCCCACCTAATTAATTAGTTTTTTTATCCTTAAATGTGATTTATACCACGTTTACTAAATGTTCACCATTGTAGTAATCTTATCAATCATGCACAAGCTGCAAAAGTCCGATTTCAAATTTCAGTTCATTGAATACTCAAATTTCCGGGTTGCAAGTTATTGAAAAATTAAACACATTTAAACATTAATCAGTTTATTTAATTATTAACTCTTTTCAATCTCACTGTAGGTCTGCTAATTTCAATATTAAATTAAACACAATCGGAACGTAATTAAAACACGTCTTTACCCATAAACTTTGTTACGGTTTATTTGTAAACAAACCAAAAAAAAATAAATATATAGCAGTGCTAGAAGGGCTGCCGGCAGCTCTTCTTAGTCGGAAGTGGTCGTGGGTTTGTTTGAAAATCGTTCGCAATGAATGCCTCTACACTGCTCGAAAAATTTTATAAGGCGCCACCTAGAATTACGTATAAGAAATATCTAGAGCCACTAGGAACTCGTAGACACAGAAACAAACCGTACGTGAATAGAAATATGTATATTGTTATAGCGACTAGAGTTATTTGGAAACCAACCGGAGACTGTTATACGTATTGTAGAGGATTGTCAATTAACAAAGTTTAAAGGAGGGTTTCCAAACATTCATAATTTAACGGATGAAGCAATATTATGGCTTACGAATCTGAAGGACATATGAAGTTTAGCAATTTTTTGTATTCTTGTCTTGATTATCTGTTTTCCATTATTTTGTTTTGCTATTTCTTTACCCTACTATTTTTTTCGTCATTGTCGTGACTGGCGCTTGGACCGGTCTATTATATGTCGTCATGCAATAGCTGTGATGTTATATTTTATGTTCTTATTTACCTTCTATAATGTTTACACTTACATATGAATTCTAAGGTGGGTAAGGGTTGGCATGTTTAGGTTTTAGTGGTTTTCCTAAACCTTGAAGCAAAGGCTTTGCCAAGACGAACCAATCCACTATTGCACACGGTTTCGTCACCACACTATGCAGGTTTATACTGATATTCTGGGGCACCATACATAACACTTACATCACAATACAATGTGTACCATACGAATAAATAAATAAATAAATCTCACAATTGGAATGAATGGTATTTCAAGTTTCTTCATAATAACGGAGAAGGGCATTCATTTATTTTAAAATATTTATAAAAATATTCTACCTGCACATTATTTTTTAATTGAATTATAATTAACTTCTGTTGTTTAAACCATTTTTTAAACCGACAAGCAATCTACGAGATACATAAACACGTGACAGTATTGTTTTGAGAATATCTTCAAGAATTATAATTATACAACCAAATGGTTTTAAATTATATTGTCTACATTTATTTTAACTAAGTATATTTTCTATAAAGTATTATCACTTTTGCTTTTTTTTGGAGTTATTTTTCTTTTTAATTTCCAGTGTAAATAATTTGCTTATTAGAGAGACTACTACTATAATTTTAATAAATGAGGATTTTTTAAAGAGCAGTACTTATAGGTCACTTAAGAGAATGATTAAGATGATGAACGCTAAATGATTTTACATAATAATTGAGTAGAGTAAAAGATTATTATTAAAATTTCTTCTTATTGCGGAGCTTGAAGAGAGGAAACATTAATTCAAACGTATAGGGCGGAAAAAGCAAAAAAAAGGGTCTGTGCTAGAAATCATTAAAGACAATATCTATAAGAATTCATAAACACAACAGAGATCTGTACGGTATAACTCCTGATGAAAAACTCGGTATTCCATTGAGGTAAGTAGTAGTACTGTTATTTAAACTTTAATATTCCGTTGTCTTATATTTTGATATAAGTATTCAAAACGTAATGTACACTCATGAAATTTAAAACTTGGACACCACAATTTCTGTAAACAAAAGTTTGCACATTGTGAAGCGGGCTTAAGGGTATCATTTACAATTCTAACAGCAGGTAGTCTCAGCAGGGGTTATCTTATAGAAGGACTGTAGAATGAATCATTACACTAAGCACGTTTTAGAAAATAGGTAATTTACGTTGCTTACTTAATTTTTTTCTTTAAAGAATATATTTGAAGGTATCGCTAATTAAACACCATAGCTCGATTAATTATCGAATCAAAATTTTGTTTAGGAAATGTTTACAAAATAAAATTAGAAATAATTTTGATTTAAAAACGTCTACAAGCAATAACTTTTAAATTAAATCAAAAACTAAACATGGTTATTTGGGTTGACTGATTATTACTTATTTTTAAATAAATCTAACCTACTAATTATTGTAAGTTATTAAAAAAATCATTAAACTCTCTATTCATAATATTTAGTCCTTACAAAATGTATATTTTATGACGTTTCATTTTTTTCTGTAGTTAATATAAAAAGTGAAAATAAAAACTAAGGCAATTCTTATTGTCAACGTATATATTTAGTTTTTGACAAGAATTTATTACATAATTATAATTAAGATACCAAGTTATAGTTTAAAATTAAATGAAAACGTTTTTTTTAAATAAAGGTATTACTATATAAATAAATATAAGAAATCAATAATGGGTGTGACCTCCATTATTATTGATACATTCTTGGAGGCGTCTGCTCATTGACGCTATCAAGGTATCAATATAATTAATATTAATCGTTTCCCATGCGGTATCAATGGCTGCAATTAGTGCATTACGGTTTACTGGTATAAAATTTGGCCCTTGTTGTCTTCGGATAACAGCAAGTATTCGAGCCCAAACATTTTCGATAATGTTAAAATCTGGGCTTTTGCTGGCCAGGGTAACAGCTCCAAGTTATTTTCTCGTATCCAATTGCGCACAACCCGCGAAGTATGAATAGGGGCGTTGTCCTTTAACAACAAAAATACATTATGAAAATGTTAATTCAACAGATCCCGAACTATTTTTTGGAGAAAGTATAGTGAAATAAGAATACTTACTTGTTGGAAAATATAATCTTCGTCTGGATAAAACACTTCGACTGAAGGTTTCATAATAGTTTCCAAAATATCTAAATACGCAGCAGAATCAAGACGTCCATCGATAACCCCACACATTTTACAGAAAAATAACCACTTCGTTTTTAGGACATATGTGATTATTTTCGTAACGAGTTCCTTCCATTCTAAAAACTTTTAGTGGTCCATCGTTGCGGCTATTGAACGTTTTTTCGTCGCTAAAAATCACTCGATTCCAAAATTCCAAAGGTTCGTTCACATATCGCCTTGCAAATTCCAGACAACGTCTCATATTTTCGTCACTGAGAACTTCTTTCGCAGCAGCATTATACTTCTTTATTCCCATCTCCTTTAGTCTTTTTGTGCAGTTATACGGCATCCGGGAAAATGTGTATCTGCTATAGCCCTGGAGTATGTAGCAAATGGTTGTTCTGTTACGTAATGAAACAACTCGAGATCTTGAAAGCACGTGTAGATACTTTAGGTCTACCACTTCCGATGGCTCTTTCCAAAGTGTGTTCAAGATTCCATTTTACTCGGTAATGCCCTACGGTGCTTTTTGGTATATCTAACATACGTGAAATTTCACGCACGCTACGGCCCGCCGCTAATTCCGAAACAATCCGCGCTTTCAAATCAGCACCGAGATGAGGTGGCATTTTCACAACACTTGAAATTTTAAACTAAAATGGAATTTACATTTCTTACTTTATTTATTGGTTCACACTACCCCTTCTCAAACAGTAGGTAATTGTTTATTTATTACATACTTCTAATGACCAATGTAACAACCCTTAGAGCAATATGACTCAAAGGAAGTAAATTAAACAAGCAAGGATATTCTATTGTTATTGAAACTTATTCATAAAGTAAAAGCCATTTCCTTATAATGCTAATGGACAGGATTTTCTTTTAAGTATTAAGATTACAATAGAGGACTTATAAACTTTCGAAAATATCTAATTATAAATATTTACACTGCAATTGCGCTTTTTCCTTAATAATTTCTTAGCAATAACATACACGTTCTTGGTTTTAAGTTGTCATAAATTTGATATGATATAAATTTGTGTTTCTAATATTACATCACAAACTAATCTTTATTCGCCAAAAAATTGTTGCTTAAGTTGTAAAGCTTCGTACACACCTGAACAACAAACCGAGCAACAAACATAACAACGAACCGAAAGTCAAACAGAACGACAAACGATCTTTTATGATTTCCACAATCCGAACAACAAACGGAATAGTTTGTGCTGTTCCCATAATTTTTCAGTAGTTTTCAGTTCATATATATTTATTATTGAGAAGAGAAATTGCGGAAAACAAGAAGATAGTGCCAACCATTTTTACGCACAAAGAAGAGTAAAATTATAATTTACTTTCGCTTTTTTTGTTTTGGAAATTTCCCGCCCAAATGATGCTAATAGGGACATCATTTGGGCGGGAAATTTCCAAAATAAAAAAAGCGAAGTAAATTATAATTTTACTCTTCTTTGTGCGTAAAACATTTGGTTGGCACTACTTTGTTTTCCGCAATTTTCTTCTCAATAATAAATATATATGAACTGAAAACTACTGAAAAAAATTATGGGAACAGCACAAACGTTCCGTTTGTTGTTCGGATTGTGGAAATCATAAAAATCGTTTGTCGTTCTGTTTGACTTTCGGTTCGTTGTTATGTTTGTTGCTCGGTTTGTTGTTCAGGTGTGTACGAAGCTTTACAACTTAAGCAACAATTTTTTGGCGAATTCAGATTAGTTTGTGATGTAATATTAGAAACACAAATTTATATCATATCAAATTTATGACAACTTAAAACCAAGAACGTGTATGTTATTGCTAAGAAATTATTAAGGAAAAAGCGCAATTGCAGTGTAAATATTTATAATTAGATATTTTCGAAAGTTTATAAGTCCTCTATTGTAATCTTAATACTTAAAAGAAAATCCTGTCCATTAGCATTATAAGGAAATGGCTTTTACTTTATGAATAAGTTTCAATAACAATAGAATATCCTTGCTTGTTTAATTTACTTCCTTTGAGTCATATTGCTCTAAGGGTTGTTACATTGGTCATTAGAAGTATGTAATAAATAAACAATTACCTACTGTTTGAGAAGGGGTAGTGTGAACCAATAAATAAAGTAAGAAATGTAAATTCCATTTTAGTTTAAAATTTCAAGTGTTGTGAAAATGCCACCTCATCTTGGTGCTGATTTGAAAGCGCGGATTGTTTCGGAATTAGCGGCGGGCCGTAGCGTGCGTGAAATTTCACGTATGTTAGATATACCAAAAAGCACCGTAGGGCATTACCGAGTAAAATGGAATCTTGAACACACTTTGGAAAGAGCCATCGGAAGTGGTAGACCTAAAGTATCTACACGTGCTCAAGATCTCGAGTTGTTTCATTACGTAACAGAACAACCATTTGCTACATACTCCAGGGCTATAGCAGATACACATTTTCCCGGATGCCGTATAACTGCACAAAAAATATTAAAGGAGATGGGAATAAAGAAGTATAATGTTTGTGCGAAAGCAGTTCTCAGTGACGAAAATATGAGACGTTGTCTGTAATTTGCAAAGCGATATGTGAACGAACCTTTGGAATTTTGGAATCGAGTGATTTTTAGCGACGAAAACGTTCAATAGCCGCAACGATGGACCACTAAAAGTTTTTAGAATGGAAAGAACTCGTTACAAAAATAATCACATATGTCCTAAAAAACGAAGTGGTTATTTTTCTGTAAATGTGTGGGGTTATCGATGGACGTCTTGATTCTGATGCGTATTTAGATATTTTGGAAACTATTATGAAACCTTCAGTCGAAGTGTTTTATCCAGACGAAGATTATATTTTCCAACAAGTAAGTATTCTTATTTCACTAAAATAGTCTCCAAAAAATAGTTCGGGATCTGTTGAATTAACATTTTCATAATGTATTTTTGTTGTTAAAGGACAACGCCCCTATTCATACTTCGCGGGTTGTGCGCAATTGGATACGAGAAAATAACTTGGAGCTGTTACCCTGGCCAGCAAAAAGCCCAGATTTTAACATTATCGAAAATGTTTGGGCTCGAATACTTGCTGTTATCCGAAGACAACAAGGGCCAAATTTTATACCAGTAAACCGTAATGCACTAATTGCAGCCATTGATACCGCATGGGAAACGATTAATATTAATTATATTGATACCTTGATAGCGTCAATGAGCAGACGCCTCCAAGAATGTATCAATAATAATGGAGGTCACACCCATTATTGATTTCTTATATTTATTTATATAGTAATACCTTTATTTAAAAAAAGTTTTCATTTAATTTTAAACTATAACTTGGTATCTTAATTATAATTATGTAATAAATTCTTGTCAAAAAACTAAATATATACGTTGACAATAAGAATTGCCTTAGTTTTTATTTTCACTTTTATATTAACTACAGAAAAAATGAAACGTCATAAAATATACATTTTGTAAGGACTAAATATTATGAATAGAGAGTTTAATGATTTTTTTAAATAACTTACAATAATTAGTAGGTTAGATTTATTTAAAAATAAGTAATAATCAGTCAACCCAAATAACCATGTTTAGTTTTTGATTTAATTTAAAAGTTATTGCTTGTAGACGTTTTTAAATCAAAATTATTTCTAATTTTATTTTGTAAACATTTCCTAAACAAAATTTTGATTCGATAATTAATCGAGCTATGGTGTTTAATTAGCGATACCTTCAAATATATTCTTTAAAGAAAAAATTAAGTAAGCAACGTAAATTACCTATTTTCTAAAACGTGCTTAGTGTAATGATTCATTCTACAGTCCTTCTATAAGATAACCCCTGCTGAGACTACCTGCTGTTAGAATTGTAAATGATACCCTTAAGCCCGCTTCACAATGTGCAAACTTTTGTTTACAGAAATTGTGGTGTCCAAGTTTTAAATTTCATGAGTGTACATCAAACAAATTTATTGAAAGACAAAATTGCTAAAATATAATGAAACATTTCTTTTCTCTAAACGTCTAAGTTACGAGATTCAAATGAAAAACGAATTTTTCAAGAGGTTTAAATTTATAAGTTGAGTGATAGAAGTGGGCTCTAGTATTTTAGAACTCTGATGCGAAGAATTTTTGTTACAATATGGGGAGAATAATTGGGGCAAAACAGTAGCTGACATATCGCTGCGAAAGTATTGCCTATTGGAAAAGTTGAAAAAACCTTAATGTATCGTACTCCACATTTCAGTTTCCAACCTTGCTATCACGTTTAAGGTTTCGACTTTAGCTCAAGCTTAAATTTGACCAAACTAACCATGTTTTTCTTTTCTTTGTCGGACGAGCTGCTGAGCCCGTTTTTATATTTTTTTCTATCGTAGGTGTCTTTTATGTTTCTCCGGCGTTTTTCCAGTGATCAACTGCAAAGAAAATAATAACCCTGTAACTAATAATAAAGCGAGTGTCTTATTTCCAGGTAATTGGCTACTGATGAATCCTTTCATTTGCTGCAGTTTCCGTAAATGTAAACCAAGCTTGCAAAATCGTCAAAAAAAACGTTAGCGGTACTAAGAAAATTCTAGAACCATTGAAGTTACCAACACTGACTCAAGAGGAAAAAAAGACAGAAGAACTTGGGTTAAACTGGGAATTCCCAATTGTTCCGGAACCATTGGGACACACAAATTCAAATTTACATCGACGTGGGATACTATGGAAAGAAGGTGATGCAAGAATTTTTCAACAGTCAACTCTGGGGAAAAAGTTTAACAATAGAACATTGCTTCTATCCACAAGAAAGTTACCCAATTCTGATCGTGTGTTACTTTATGTCAGTGACATGCTTTCCGCTTGCATCCAAACATATTAAAACCATACTCGCGTAAACTAGCGATCACTACAGGTTATGACCACAATTTAGAAAACGCGTTTGGTTTACTAGTACAAGTTTTTCACATTTTCTATACTCCTCCAAACAGTCGACGATGTTATAATTGTTTCCTGCTGCTTGCACAAGCTCCTGAGGGATGCCCACAATATTACCATAAACCAGACCCTATGCAAGATCCACTCAGAAACAGTTTGATTGGTTTTCCAATTGGGTACGCTAATTTTGAAAGATTTGCACTAAGAGACTCATTAGCTGCATACTTTAGCACCGCGGGAGGATGTTATGGTAAAAGTTAACGGAACTGACTGAAATTAATTAATTGATTTTTGTAAAGTGTAAATTTCAAAGAGTTGAATCAGTTCTAGGTGAGTTACCAAATTTGGATTCAGCGCCTCAAAATTCATAGGAATAGTTTGCGAAAAGTTCTTGAAGTGAACACAAATTACGCAATATTGCATAATAGATTATAGGACATTATGTATAGGTAAATAATAATAACAACAATAATAATAATAATAATAATAATAATTGTCTTTATTTAGTAACTTACGGCAATCATTACAAATGTATAAATAAATAAATTTAGTTACATAAAGAAGGAAAAAAAAGAGATAATATTATACATAAATAAATAAATACATGGAGGTGTCGCAAGGAACTAAATCTCTGGGGAAGTTCAGATGCATACTGCAAGCAGTTTGCCCTGCTCTACCACTTAACCCTAGTATATAAATATTAATTAACAAAATAAAAATCTTCAAATAAACCTAAATTTTAAACTCGGTGGTTTTGTAAGAATAGCACCTACTTTTACCTTGGCTGTTCTGATCTTTTTAGTAACAAGTGTTTTAAGTTGTTTTTAAACGTATGTAAATTTAATTACAATAGGTATACAGTTCAAAATTTTGGTTGATAAATATTGAAAAGATCTTTCAAATACAGCTGTTTTGTAGAGAGGTGTAGTTAGCAAAAAAATAATGCTTTTTAAATGTAGATGATGTACATCCGATCAAAAAGTTATTTTTCGTATAGATAGGGAGGAGTCTTATATTTAATAATTTTGCATATGCAACACGGGTAATGTAGATACCTACGATGATACATGTTGAGTCATTGATACCTAGGATAAATCTGATGCAAGTATTTTGTATTCGTTGTATTTTTTGTGAGGTTTTGTAATTTAAATTTGGACCATAGACTACACCAAGATATAAAAATTGTGATAAAACTAATGATTCGCATAATACTTTTTTAGTGTTTTGGTTTAGATACGAGTAGATAGATAGATAGATAGATAGAGTTGTGTGGAAATAATAATTTAAGATTTATGTAAGCTCTTTTACAATATTATAAACATGTTTTCTATACCGAAAAGAATTATCCATAACTAGACCAAGATTTTTTGCTTTTTCAACGTTAGGTATTTGCTCGTTGTTAATAAAAATCTAAAAAATGTTTTTAATTTTTGGCATTCTGATTAATTTCCAAATAATAGTGTACTGCATTTAGATGTACTAATTATTATTGAATAACGGAGAGACAAATTGATTAATTGAGAGAGATCTTCACGCATGACATTTAATGCAGACGAACTTTCAGACGGTCTAAGAGAATAGTAAGGATAGATGGGTACCGTCAGCATACATGAGCATATTAGCGTTTTTAACACTTTATTAGAACTTGCAAGTATAAATATTGTAAAAATAGAATTTATAAAATGGATCAAAAGGGTCCAGCGGTTATCATCTTGACATAATTATTTGCCGATTCCGGAAGAAAAAAAAACGAAGTACAAGTTGGGATTTCACCTATCCTTATTAATTTCTTTATTATTATGACATGTTGGCACACAACAATCAATCAAGAATATGGAAATACCATCCACAAAAACGTCCGCAACATAATCAACAACTTCATATAATATATTACAGTTCATGTAATATCAAAATTGTATTCCTTTCGAAGTAAACGTTTGTCAAAGAAGGTTACAATAGAAATTATACAGGTAATTATTAAAATAAAACATAATTATTTCAATAAACAAAGAAACAATTTTCAACTTTACTGGCTATCTCAGTTCATATATTGTACATGATCTTTTGATACTTATACAGTAAGGAATGATCCACCATTTCTTCAGAAGAATGTCATCATCTTATCATCATCATCAACTTATAGCACTCTACACTTTTTAACATTGTAGCTATATCAAAATTTGTCATTAATGTAAAAGATTGCTTCTATTTATTAAAGGAATATTTGCTCAATACAATATTGTACAAACCTCTTGCAGGGAAGATTACGAGGTCTGTCCGGAAAGTATCAAACCTCTTGAATTATCTAATAATCTGTTATAGATAATGAGTTGGGGTTTGGTTTGGACTTTGTCCACATTCTCCTGAGTGCACAGCACACACGCAATTGTAATGCCATGCATTTAATCAGTTGACATTGAGCACCTGATTAAAGTGAGTGTATCAAGTGTGAGCGTCGCATTTTGTTTTTCACGAAAATGTCCGAGCGCGAGGATCAGCAAATCTGCATCAAGTTTTGCGCAATTTAAGAGATGCGGTGAGGCGCAAGCGTCCTGAGCTCTGGGCAAGCGGCAACTGGATGGTCCAACACGACAACGCTCCTGCCCATTTCTCGTGCTTGGTCCAACAATTTTTGACGAAACACGGGATCGCACAAGTGCCGCACCCCCTACAGTCTAGACATAGCGCCCTGTGACTTCTGGCTGTTCCCCAAACTCAAAAGCGTGTTGAAAGTCGATTTCAGTCGGTCGAAGATATAAAAAGAAAACACGACGCAGCAACTGATGGCCATCTCGAAGGAGGATTTTTCGGAGTGCTTCCAAAAGTTAAAATACCGCTGGAACAAGTGCATTGTGTCTGGTGGAGAGTACTTTGAGGGAGATTAAAGTTTCAAAGCTCCAGGTGAGCTAGCTTTCTCTAAAAATAAAAAAGCTTGATACTTTCCGGACAGACCTCGTATTTTATAGCATTTGCGCTATTAAAGCATTCGTTCACTTCGTTCGCTTTAAATAACTATTAATACCTAATTGTATTGGATTTTAATTATAAAATCTACGGACATAAATTTTAAACTGAGTCCACCATTTCCATATTAATACTTTAGACGGAAGTGTCATAGTAACATAATTTATCCAATTGTTTATTTTTGTATTTACATATAAACAAAATATCCGTAACAATTTCTACCTTAGTTTGAAAAATATACGATTTTTATACAATTTTTTTAGATAAATCTTGTTTCTAATTTATTTTGACACAAGTCCTGTTTAAAATATTTTTATGAATAAGTAATTACCAATTATACTCAGTATACTATTGGCGCGGAGTAATAAACCTGTCAGAATTATCGAATCTCCCGTATTACAGTGGCGTAGGTACCTGATACATTTGGAAAATCATATTTTTAGTAGGTAAATATATTATAATAGTAAAATCTACTTTGATATGAATTATTATGTGGTTTCTTTTATTGTTTCAATCCTAAAGCCTAAAATCGGTCCCCGCAAATTAATTGTAATTGTAATAAATGTACTGACGATATCTGCATTACTATTTTATTTTATATTTATGTCATATATTATTTATATGTTATTTATTTTATTTGTTAGTAGATCACATTACAAATTTTACTTCTTACGTATTATATACCATTATTTTTGTATCTTGGTATAATACCCACATCTACGGCTATGATTCTTGTTTCGTCAGTACCTGGGCTGATGGCAACGTGTTTACACAGATTAACCTATTGTTCTCAGACCCTAGATGGGTCGATATGCTGCAAGAGCGGCACAATGATCGTATTTTGGTTAGAATTTATTGGTTTTTACTTAACCGTAGAAGTACCGCTTTCACAAGAAAATAAAGAATTATTTCAAGCAATTATGATTTATTACTCCGCGCCAATAGTATACAGACTTTATATAGTAATAATATAACTTTTATTTAAAAGTGTATGAAATAATATTATGGTTTACAGGCATTTAAACAATCTTATACCGGTTAAAGTGAATTTTTGTTGAATCTAGAAGTTTAATAATTAAAAAAAATCTCATTAATACCTTAAGAATAAAGTAAATATCCCTAACCCCCATTTATTACGTACTTATACTATATTTTTTAACGAATTATATTGTAAAAAAGTATTCTTGCCACTTATTTAAAGTATAATTTAAAGTACCTAGTATTTGTTTTATGTGCATATAGTTTTTAGAAGTGTCACTATTTTCCCATAATTAAAACTTCAGAAATGTTAAATAATTTTTATGAACACATTTTAAGACCAAAAGTTACTTTCTTTTTAGATCATTTTCTTAAAGGCTCTGTACTTTCGCAATTAATACATTTTCTACTATGTTTCTATAAACCAACACTAATCGAGTACCATTGAAATTAACACTATATGTTTATATATTAAATATAATACTTATTTAAATAGAGGGCATGTTTATTATTCGTTACAGTAATAGAGTCATTTCATTAATTCACTTTGGTCCAAATAAAATCTTGTTGTATACAATTATAATAACTTTGACAGAGAAAATCAATAATTTGAATTCCCAAACTCAAAGAGTTTAATAAAATTAAATAGGGGTCCCCGTCGGCCGTGCTATTGGTTTTGTTTGCCAATCCTTCTATTTGAATTTGGGTTAAAATTTACAAACCGGTTTAATCCAGAGCGAGTAAATGTTATCCTGTTTAAGTACAACGAGTTATTTGGAAACAGCTGAGTCGCCCTTCTTTGAATAATTGAATTTCAACCAATTATTACACAACACAAGAAAGAAATGATATTTTATCGCTGCTACGCATTCACATTTTAATTACTCCCAAACATAAGAACTATTAATTTAAATTAAAAAATTATTATATAAATTACATAAAAATTAAATATAAAAGAAAAACTGTTGAAAGTAGAAAATTCTATAGTAGTGCTAACAAAAATATGTAAAGTATCACTATACAGCATACAGTAAAGTATCACTATCTCACGTTTTAAGTTTTAGACATTCATCGAGGTTTAATTTGTTCTTTAAATTACTTATTTATTATTAAAATAATACATATTGAAAAATGTTTAATTAACATACACCAAAATTAGTTCATCGTTTAGAAATGTATCTGACGATATTACCTAGCAAGTGTCCGAATTGAAAACCATATATGTCTAAGCACAGTTGCAATCTGTGAGGTTTTGTATGTACACTACGTGTTCAAGTCTTTCTGTGTAATTTCCAATAGCGCCCCGATAGTAACGTTTTTGACTTGAGTCTGCGTTACATAATCTTTTTCCTTAAGGAAACCCTAAACAAAGAAGTCTAAAAGATTGGGATCGGAATCCATCTATTTGGGATAGATTTAACTAACCATTCTTTTATATTACGAGCATGATATGGTATCTCGTCAATAACTTGTTCTAATACGTTAAGATACCTATTGACATCAACGTGATTTGGTAGATAAATTAATCCAACGACCCGGAGACTTATTATGCCCAGCCAAACGATAATAGAAAACCTCATTTAATGAACACATTGTCGAAATGCATGCTAATTTTCATGATAAAAATTATGGGTATTAAATAAACCATCTCTGGTGAACATACTATCATCGGTCCAAAGAATATGTGTAAAACAAGCAGTTGCATAAGGTGTCCTGAAAAAAGTGAGTATTAATTTTGACAGAGCGCTATTCAAATATAATGACTTTACAAAAAATTGTAACTAAAAGCTTATAATCCGACAATTATCTACCTTCCTCTCACTAATGCAGAGAACTAAAAATGGAGCCAGTGATACTAAAAGATATAAAAAATTGCAAATCCGTTATTTTGATATTTTCATTCTAATTTGTTTTAACATTGAATTTACTTGATAAAAACTAAATTCCGTTAAAATGAATATTTGTATTTCGAGAAAAAACCTTTATATTTAAATCGTTTCTTCTAGGTTTTAAAAGTCGAATGAAATAGGTAGGTAATCCTGGATCAACATTTTTTATTGATTAACACGCCATGTACTTCTTTGGCATATCTATCTAGGTCGAATACGGCGAACATTTCAATATCATTTAATTTCATTTCATTGTCACTGTTTATACTTCTTTACGTAATATCAATCAAAAGCGCACAAAATTTTTCAAAATTTCTGACATTATTTACAACTAGTAAACAAACCTAATCTTGACAAATCTGAAATTAAAGACGTGAGGTCACCGCTCCAGGTCAGAGGACAAAGGTCAGGTCAACTTGGGACCTATCTTAAAATAATCCCCATTGACATCCTGAACACTTTTGATATATAACATGCCTATGTTTCCCTGAATTTACCGCTACAGGTCAGGGGTCAAAGGTCAGGTCAATTTGTGACCCCGCCTAAGATTAGCGCCTAGACCTCCTGAACAATTTGACGTATCGATCTCCGAAATCGGTTCAGCCGTTTCGGAGGAGACGACGAACATATATACACACACACACACACAGACAAACCGGGTCACGATTTTATGTGTATAGACTAGTAACCAAACCCATTTGAAAATGGACCTAATCTAGACAAACCTGAAATTAAAGATGTGAGGTCACTGCTCCAGGTCAGAGGTCAAAGGTCAAGTCAACTTGTGACCCCGCCTAAGATCAGCACCTGGACTTCCTGAACAATTTGACGTATCGATATCCAAAATCGGTTCAGCTGTTTTGGAGGAGAAGACGAACATACAGACAGACACACACACAGACAAACCGGGCCACGATTTTATGTGTGTAGATATCACCTTAGCTACACAGGAAAGAGTGAGGCCAACTAAATTGATCAAATGGAATTTTATCAATTTTATTAAACTCAGACTCCTAACAAGAGAGTAACAGGAAGTGCAAAAAAATAGCGTATATACCTCGGGACGAAAGTGTCTAAATCGTCTTAGTGATTGTTGCCTTGAGGGCGAAGCCCGAGGACAACTAACTCAATTCGCAGGATTTAGCCCCTCTATATATAATATACTATATGTCAGTACTTTGATGTTTTGTTTTGTTCTTTATATGTTTTAATTGTTACTATTTGTTTCTTGAGATGTCGACGTCTTTCAAGTTGGAGTTAAAATTACATATGTTGTAAGACAATTGCACGTTTCGCTAATACTTACCTTATCTTTATTAATTTTTTATGAGAATGATTTAAATGCGTTTTTATTCAATTTGTTACCTAATTTCTAGTTTGACCAATATAACAAGCTTAACAATCTATACAATTTCTTTTATATAAACTAAATTATTGTTATATTCTTTTTATTAGTTCGTCTTTTAACTTTGAAAATAATATGTTATCAAATGTTTTTCAAATTCAAATAAAGGTGGCCCCGTTGATCTGGTATAACACTAGAAAATAAGTGGAGTTGTGTTGAAAAAATAATTTTTATACATGTCTTTTACAATTATGTAGAAACTACTGGCAACATTTTAATGAAATTTTGTATAAATATGTTTTGGGTGCATCCCATAAACATCCTTCTTACAGAGGGCGCTTGTTACACGGTTTGTACCGAGTAGTTCTAAACATCATTCTTTTGAGGTCAAATTTAATGGTTCAAACTTTACATCCAAAAAGTACTCTTTGTAAAACTCGATATTGCGAAACTTTTTCGGAATATTTTTGATTTCAAAATATTGAGGAAAATTACTTATTTTTTAATAACCAAACACAATAACACTATTCTAAAGCTAATAATTAAACTAAAATCACAAGAAAAAATGAAAATAAATGTGACTAAAAACATGAAATTTAAAATAAATTAGTGGAAGTGTTCAAAATGTGCTCCGTTTTCACGAATACACATTTATTTTTTCAACACCTTATATGGATGCAGTTCCGAAATTTTTACTAAGCAAACTTCACTTATTTTTTAGTGTTCTACCTACCATATTAACGGGGCCACCTATATTTGAAACACTCTGTATATGTTAAACAGTATTTGTAATTGTTTAGCTTACTGGATTCTGGATTTCGGTTAATTTTTTTCTTTATATCTAGATCTGCCCTATGATTTAATAAATGTGCGTGAAGACAAAGTTTCTGTGCGTGAGCCTAGTTTATCTCATGGTAGAAAAAAAACTGAATTACTCGAATATGTGAAAAGTACAATTAGAAGAATAGTGCATTCTTTTTATTTTAAAAAAGAAATACCCACATTCAATAAAATTGTGTAAGTTGTGAAAGAGGAAGAGGGTATACCCAATTTAAGTAGAACAATGTTGTGACGTTTTGCACGAACTAAATTTTTCATGGGAAAAAATGAATAGGAAATCAACTTTCATTGATAAAGAAGAAATTGTATGTTGGAGAAGAAATTACCTACGAAATATCTCTAAATTACGTTCTGAAGGCAAGAAACTTTATTATTTAGATGAAACGTGGGTAAACGAAAGTTATACTGTGGGAAAAATGTGGCAAGACAAAATGTAACCAGTGGACGACAGACTTTTTTAGAAGGATTGTCTACAGGTTTAAGACCTCCTTCAGGAAAAGGGCGACGCTTAATTATTACGCATATAGGGAAGTGATGAAGGCTTTGTAGAGGAGGTTTACTGCTATTTAAATCGAAAAATACCGGTGATCACCACAAGGATATGAATGGGTATGTTTTTCAGGAATATTTAGAACAAATGTTACATTTAATACCAAATAGTTCCGTAATTATTATGGACAATGCCAACTACCATTCTAAACAAATCGAACGTTTACCTACAACTTCCTGGAAAAAACACGTCATAATGGAATGGCTTTCCTCAAAAATATTGCTTTCCAAAATGATATGGTAAAAAGGGAACTACTAAGTCTAGTACAAGGTGTTAAGACAAAGTTTAAAAGATATGCAGTTGACGAAATGGCAGCAAAACGTGATATTTTGTTCTATGCTTACCGCCATACCATTGTGAATTAAACCCTATAGAATTAATATGGGCACAGGTGAAGGGTGCAGTAGCAAGAAATAATATATATATATTATCAGAAAATCCTTCTACCTTTCGGTGTCGGATTGTACAATTATTTACATTTTATTAGATTAATTTCTATTCTACGTTTATAAATTTCTTCCATTCCTTCTTGTTGTATGCCATCTCTTCTGCTTCTCCCATGTTTTTCCTTTTTCTTCTAGTATTCTTCCTACTTCCCCATTCCATGTTTTTCTTGGTCTTCCTCTTTTCTATTTTTCATTATTCTTGTCTTCCAAATTTGTTTTACTGGTGTTTTGTCGTTGATTCTGACTAGGTGACCCCACCACGACAGTTGCTTCTTCTCTATGTGTGTTAGTATGCTTTCTACCTCCAGTTCCTTTCTTTATGTCTGTGTTTTTATTCTATCTCTTCTCGTTATACCTTTTATTTTTCGTAAGTATCTCATTTCGGTTGCTTGTATTTTGTTTTCTCTTGCTCTGTGAGTACCCATGACTCGCTGCCGTAAGTTAGTATTGGTCTATAAATGGTTTTAAATATTTTTGTTTTGGTTTCGATCGATACTTCTCTTATTTAAAAATTTTGTTTTTAGTGCGTAAAACAACCCATTTGCCTTCTTAATTCTATTATTAATATTTGCTTCCTGTGATCCTTTCTCGTCCAGAATTTCTCCAAGATATTGAAAGTGATCCACTTGTTCAATTCTTTCTCCGTCAATCTCTATCTTCGTTTTCACATTTTCTTCTCCAATTACCATTACTTTTGTTTTACTTTTATTAACCTTCATTCTGTTCTCTTTCAAAACTGAATCCTACATTTCGATACCTCCAAATTAGAACATTGTAACTGGCAAATTCACATTTAACAGGAGAGGTGTTACAATATTTCCGTGAGTTTCATTCGTCAATATCATTTGATACAACTAAAAATATCCGTTTAGTTTATTACTAGTATGATTTACAAAAGCCATTTAACAATCTCTGTATCATTTTCCGTCGTTTTAATTATTTTTGTGTGTTTTAGTGTCAATTACAATTTTGTTCATTTTCACTTTATTTGGCAAAAACATTGTAAGTGTATTTACAATGTTTTTGACATTAAATACCAAGAACTGCAGTGGATGATACAATTATGGTGTTATGCTCAAATCCGTAAAATATGATTGTAAAGTCCATTTAGCATCTTGATTTTTTTAAAAATAATTAATCATTTAAAAATCATAACTTATCAATAATGTTTAACTATAAATTTACGCGTGATAGAAAAGTAATATAAAAACAAAGTCTTTTAGAACAACATTATGAAAAATTTTATTACTGGATGCGTATAGGATACTACAGTTGAACTTAAAAATACGTTTACGCAATTCAACAAATCGATTATTATTATTGAAAACTTCTACATTATTCTGATTCACTATCACTTTCTTTTTCATTATTGCAATGGAGTGATTCATAAAAGTATCTGTAGGTATCTGGCAATTTAGTTTTCAGATACTGTAAATGCTCGAATTTTTTTGGGAATTGGCAATGGATTGTTGTAGCACTTTTGAAGTACTTTATCATTTCTGCTAAGCGAAGACGATGTTCTGGTCTTCTTTGCTTGATTTAAATTTATAGAATATGAAGCTCCGTCTAATTCATACTTATAAGATATAAGTTCAGGGTTTTCTGCTTCTACCATTATTTCAGTTATATTGTTCCAGGTAATCTTTTCTCCGTTGGTGTTCTTGGTGAAATTCTTAAAGTTGTTGCTGAGTTTTTTGAAATCAAAGATATCGTCTTGGCTCAATTCTTTCACATTGTATGGTTTTCCTTGTACTTTTGCCATTTTAACTAGCATTATTAACTGATCAGGTGTAAATAAATCAACATGACGTTTCTTTTTTCAATGAGTGCATGAACACTATCGTTTTCGTTTTGCGTGTGCCCTGCTCAAGAAATCTGTGGATAATGGAAATTTTATGACAGTTAACGGTATAAGAGTACATGCTGACTAAAACTTTGTTTTATTTTGACCAATGCAATTGTCAGAGTAAAATATAAATTTCTTTTTACCACTCTTATTCATCTGTATTAAATAAAGATACAAACAACTTGCAATTTCGTTGGCGCCTCTTTTACCAATAGCTTCGTGCCATATTTGACAAAATCCTTCTTTGTTCGCCAAGTCGAAAATAGTAAAATTGAAAACTGACAATTTACATTTATAGTAAAAATGTGAATTATTAGACTGCGGCAGTTGGATAACCTTTTGTAAGTCAAAACATGAAACAGATAGAGTATTGTCAATCTTTGCCTCGTTTTTACTTTCTTCTTTCTTCTTTCTCACTATGTCTTTCCTAGCCAGATGTTTGTTTTGTTTCTCGATCATTTCTTGTGTTTTTTCTTCTGCTATTTGGAACGTATTGCAGATATCACATGCATCTTTCTTTGGTTTATAAAACCCAATATTGAACTCGTTATTAAAAATATCTCTATATTGTCTTTCAGTTGCCATTAACACAAAGTCATTTTCGCCAGCCCAAGTTCTGTATAAACTATGCATTTTCGCTATGGTTAAGCCTTCCTCTACATACAATTTATTTGTTCGCTCCCGGCAATAGTGGGATGGTACTTTGGGAAATAGAGCAATATGTTGACGAACACTACGTTTAATGGCCTCTGGAATTATATAAGGTCTGTTGCTATGCGAACCTCTTTTATCTGGTGTAATTATGCCAGTAGCAGAACTATCCATTTTTTTTAATGCAGTCATCACCCACATATCAGTTATGCTTAATGTATTTAAAAACATTGTTTTACACACTTCGATTTTTTCTAAAGCATTTTTTGGCAAAATGTAAGACAAACTTGACGTTCTGCGAGACGGTTCATCATTTTCTTTAACAGAAATTCTTTTTTTAGGAATACGACGCACACAAGTACCGACGAATGCAGACTGTCTATTATAATTACCCATACCCCAAAATTTTTGAAATATAAGTATTCGTTGTTCATCAGAGAGTTTGGATTTACACCTTTTTACAGTTGTCGCTGCAGCCAGGTTTCATTTCTTTCTTTTGTACTACTTTACCGCTCTTGTTAAGGTATTCTTGACCAGTTCGTATTTTTGTTTTCTGAATATTTATTTTCCAAACAGATGGATTCCTTTGCTTCTTTCTCGTATTATCTTGCCTGGGTAAAACTTCACGCTTCCTCTTTACACTACCCTCACTGTTTTCTGTCGCAATATTTACGGACAAATTAGTGCTAGTAGCTGACAACTGATCAATTATTGACTCTATTCTTTTAGGAGTAACCTTGGAGGATGAAGCATTTGATTCATTATCAGAACTGTTTGGTTCATATTCTGATAAATTGTCTTCATCTGGTGAGTTGTAATTCTCTGTATCCATTTCTGTAGGACTACTATTTTGAAGTGATATTAAATTATTGCACTGTTGATTAGTAACTTCTTCAGTAACAATTTCATTAACAGCGTTATTGCACTGTGTTTTTGTTACTTCTTGTATAATCATTTCAGTATCTGGTGTTGATTTCAAATCACAAATAATATTTTCTTCTAGTGGAAAATAATATAAGCTATAGTTACTGTTTTCAATTACGTTGTTGCTACTAGTACTACATAATTCGTTATTGAGGCTTTTTAAAGTATTTAAATGAAGTACTTGATCACCGACAGCTTCATAGACATAAACTGCTTCATTATTGTAATTTTTAGAAATAACTGGTTCTACGAAAAGGGATAAGAGTAACTAAATAGAAAATAATTATGAATACAAAAATAACTATACCTGTTGAGAATATCGATACTTCAGAGGATATTAAATCATTTTCATACTCTGATGGTTCCAAAGTATTGTTCGAATTTAGAATTTTGGCAATATAGCATTATCAACAACGAAGTTTTCAGTTTGCTCTGCAATATAAAAGTATCTGCTTATAATCTACGTTAATATAAAAGGTGAATGGACAATCTGCGTAAGCAATACTAATTGTAAATGTTATGTAAGATGATTTAATTGCAAAGAAATAATATTGTTTATTGAGGTTATGTATCATTACACTCCTTAATTAAATTAATTAACATTGACTTACCTTTTGCCTTGCCAACTCTAAAAGTTTTTACCTCTAGAACTCATTGGGAATTACTTTTCTTCCAATCATTTACAAAAGTCTGTTAATTGTAGTAACAATATTACATATAATTTGTTTCAACACTGTAACAACATTGTATCTACAACGCGCTCAAATATTCTATCAGATAAAAACATTGTATGTGACAAGCCGATCGTATACCACGCCAAAACTTCGAATAAAAAAATTGTAAGTGCATTTACAATTCTATCAGGGTTTAATATTCTCCGAGCATTATCATCGCAACATACTATACAATTGCATTTGTGTAGAACACGAGTAATATGCTCATTGTAAAGGATTATGCAATTAAAGAAAAATTCAAACCAGAAATTGTAAGGTATTTTACCATATTATTAACGTTAGAATGCCCAAGGATTGTACATACAATGAGAAAATATTTCACTTTATATACTATTTAAGGTGCAAAAATTAAGCGTTCTTTTAATGAAGTAAATAACTGAGATCTGCGAATTATGAAAACGTTAAAACATGAAAATAGCCAAAATGTCGGTTACAATGTTTTAATTTGGAGGTATCGATATTTAAATTTGTTTGTAAATTTTTTTCATTTTCCGCAATCAGTACCAAGCAAGAAATAATACCACGTTTAAATTAAGTGACGTCTGAAAACTTATGACTTCTTTAAGTGAAGTGACTGCGGAAAATGGAAAAAGTATATAGAACACGTAATGAAAGAGGAACAGAAAATGTGGGAACTTGACAATTTGATAGAAGTTACTATAGAGCCTATTGTAATTTTAATACGGTCAAATGATACTTCTTCCGAAGAAACAGATGAATTTTTAGAATAACTGTATTTTAAAATAATATATTTATTATTTTTCCTATAAATTTAGTTTGTTCTTGCTATATTTTATTGTACCTTAAATTTTCAAACTCTATAAATGGTTTCCAACAAACGATGTGTTTTATAATCACAATGACATGTTTAAAATTACTTTTAATAAAGCACAATAAAACCCAATCGTAATTTTTTTGTCAGCAAAACCCATGATCTTTAGTTCTGACCTCAAGAACAAATACGTCCCATTCTTAACGGATTAGGAGCTATTCATAAATAACTTACGTTGTAACACTATAGTATGGAAACGGTATATCCTAGAACTAGTTTTAAAATCTTTTATGTATTTCATACAAAATCGTGTACCGCTTATATGTAAAATAAATGAACTATTTTAATTTATTACTTGTTTCGTTTCTGTACAGATTTGAAGTGTTTTGAAATCCCTAAAGTGTAATCTTCTCTAGGTAGAATGGATCCATGTTATTTTAGTGTATTGGTTAAGATTATTGAAGGTTAAAAAGAAGTATGATTTGACCTCTATACCAATACTGAAATTTTATTGTAATTAACTTAACAACTAACTAGTTTCGGCTGCTTAATCAAACAGCCATCTTCAGAGGTTATAAACTGTAAATTGGCAATAAGTTACTAAATAACGATTGTAAAGTGTAATTTTAAATTATTTGGTTGACATAATCTTAGTGGGTAACTACTCTATGTTTTCTAATGTATTTTTAGGTAATGCTCACCATTAATAAACTAATTTTTCTAAAATCTGAGTTATATTTTGAGTTTAGAATATCGTCAATATCATGAAAAAATTGATGATGTTTTAAGGATTCTATTGCATTTTAACTGCTATTTTATACATCTAATCGTTATTAGTTCTTAGTAAACCAGTAGAATCTATAACTAAAATTTAGTCTTCTGTACAGTTTTGAATACCAATTAAACTTAATATTACTACAAATTTTAAAGAAAATTCTTTCAAAATGTTTAACATATTTTTGGTAGTTGACTGTTTTCCATTACTCTTATTTTACTATACCAGTTAATCATCCTTCTAGAAACGTTTATTTCTAACGATTTTATACCTGCTTCTAAACGTATGTAATTGATTGGAGTGTTAAGTGGCCAATAATAGATGTTTTTAAAATAATACAATGGGATCTACTCTATTCTTTGGCAATACATTGGAGCCCACATCTCTGCAGCGTACTGAAGAACGGACTCACCATAGAGTTTAATTCTCAATGTTTGTTTAAAAATCTTTGTTTTTGTTTGCTCCGGACCGGCAACAATCAAGTAAAACCGTTGATTGAAGAGTCTTCTAAATCATCCGCGTGCATAAGTCCAAATATTTCTGTTTTGTAATCAATATTTACACTATTACACTTGTTCTTTTTTAAAGATAACATTAGATCTGAGGTAGACAGCGAAAATATTAAAGGACTTATAGGATGTTCTTGTAGAACACCCTTGGTAATTTTACTGTTTCTATTTCATTTCTATGTAACAGCTT
The DNA here is from genome assembly GCA_030710515.1 of Abscondita cerata. Lineage (NCBI taxonomy): Eukaryota > Metazoa > Arthropoda > Insecta > Coleoptera > Lampyridae > Abscondita > Abscondita cerata. Next base: position 183,827 of record JALBCR010001661.1, on the reverse strand, counting down.
TATTGTACAGATTTAGTAAAATATTTTGTTTTGGAATTTTGAAACCCAAATATTGCATTTTATGCTATAGTTTAGTATAATCTAACGAATCGAAAGCATGCTTGAAATCTACAAAAACTGCAAAAATGACTTCTAGTTTATAACCTAAGGAGATGTTTATTACCTATAGTTTAAGATACATATACTGTCATTACAACCTTTCCCAGACCTGAAACCATTCTGTTTTTCCGGTAGTATATTTGATATTTTTCGGCCCACTTATTTACCCTGTCAGTCAATATTGTTGTAAATAATTAACCTACACAGTTTATTAGAGCTATTCCTCTATAATTAGAAGGATCATTAATATCTCCTTTTTATACAGGGTTTCCTTAAATGATTGACTCATCAAGTTGGCAATTAAATGAACAAAATTAAGGATAATAAACGACAAACAACACACAATTACAACGGAACCATGAAATTACTGACAGCTGATGACATTAGCATAAATTGATACACTATCAATTTAAGCTCTAATTTGCATTTTTTAATTTTCTGACGCTTACCTGATGAGACAACCATTTATGGAAGTTCTGTATAAATGAAATAACAGAAATTTCTGCCCATTTATCAGGAATTGTTGCATATTGGAATATATTGTTAAAAAGATTCAAAATATAGTGCTTTGGGAGTATTGGGAGGCATCATTTTATAAATTTCATATGGTAAGTGATCTCAACCAATAGTTTTATTATTTACTTGTTAAAATTACATTTTGAAGTTCCTCTAGCGTATTTAGATTGTCTAATTCGTAAACTAAATTTGTGAATAAGCTTTCACTGTAGATTGAAATTCCTCTTGCGAAAAAATTTTTTGTAAAAGGAAGCAAATGGTTCAATAGAAACTGACGTTTTTACTAAATTCGGACTTCTATATTTTTTCATTACAATCCAAAAGTTTTAGTGTCGTTAACATTTACTAGAGAGCCTAAAACCTGATCAAAATACATTTTTTTCGTTTGAATCAATTAAACAATGTTGTTTGATGTGAAATAATAACATCCTCCTGAACTTTAATAGTTTTTATATTTAATGAGTATACATAACGTTTCAATTACTAGACCATCTGCAATCGTCATCAGGTGAATACTGAAACAAAGGATAGTTTAGGAGGATTTTATTATTTCACATTTTTTTTGCTTGAATGATGCAAATCTTGTATCGTTTTTTACTACATAGAAATAGATTAAAATTTTTATGTGAATAACCACTGCATTTTGAATTTTTATAACATTGCCGAATTCATTGATTAGCTTTTCTGCATTGATCATTAAACCAAACTTTATTGTAAGTAAATTTGGGAGTATGTACATAACGTTTATGTTTTATAAACCCACTTGCTGTGCACAATTAAAAAAAATTGTCAACTATATTTTGATTTAAATCATTTACAGAATTTTAATTGTAGGCAACGGAGACAGTAATAAAAGTTTTTATTAATTAAAGTTATGTAATTAATAAGTATAAATTGTATAATGATTATTTACTATCAATTCATATCTACAATATGGTTTAGTCGAAACAGAAAAATATGCATTTTTAAAAAAGTTTACACGACCTGATAAAAGGTTCATTCTTATCAAAATTGTTACGGTTCGAAATCTTCAAGTTGTGCGCTGCAACAAGAATCAAATTTTACCGCGCATTAAATCGAATTTTCCGATTAGTGAATCGAAATTTGGGGATTTCTAATCGAAGCGGCGGGCCGACATCTTGAAAAACGTTCCTTTTTCTTGGGCGATTGGCCGTGTTGTACGAAGCTAAAAACTAAATAAAAAATTGCTATGTGGCTTCAGTAAATGTACAATGTTTAGTGTGGAAATATAATCATACCAATTTACGCCGTAAGTGGTTTTCTTTGCTATTACTTTGGTTGATTTAGCGGTTTTTTTAATTGCTAATTACAACGTATGATTTAGCACGTCTCTGGACCTCAAATCCTTCTCACAATTGACTGTCTGCATAATTCCTGGAAACGCTGGAACGAGCAATTACAATTCCGTTTGTGACACCAAACGTGCCTGCGTTCGTATTGTCGTGCGTTCGAAACTTAAGTACACGCGACATCAAGCGGTTATACCTTTAGTATTTAAGACAATTTGTGATTCGGGGTAGCCTCCATACTCCCACGCTAGTTGTTGTTGGCAGGAACTCCAGAGTATCGGGGGGTACGCTAAAACAAAAGGCCTTTTAGGTTGGCAGAAGTTACATCCTGTATTTTGGAACGTGTGTACTATTAGTTTTTAAGTCATTGCGTGTACGTGACGGGTGTATGTCAAGTTTCTTAATCTTGGGGTTAATAAACGAGAAACTTAACTGAATTAATACAAATTTGATCGCGCATTACGAGTAATTGGTTATTGCTAATGCACGCAAGTTTTATGCGACAGACTTTATCGTTTCTACTAGATACTCTAATATTTTAAATTGTATGTGTTATATTTATGTATCTTTTGTCTTTCTTAAATTTGTGTTTGTTGTAGCGTGTTAGATTCTAAGTAAATCAAGTGAATTCCTGCTGATTGGTTTTATTTCTCTCCGTTACCCAGCAGGTGGCGCCACGTTACTCAGCAGTTATTTCTTTTAGTTCTTCTAAGAACCTTCCCCATCTCACCGACTTAGCCGAACACTGCTGTACTAACGTTTATAAATACGGGATCCTCCAAGCATTTAGTACGCTACTTCGAGCCCAATATTCTTCTTTTCTAGGTTGCATAAGCTAAAGCCGTCATTTTATTTTTATCTATTTTTGTTTGTGAACTGCAACCGTTACAAAATTTCAAAACTTTTGTAAGATTTTTTAATTACTAACCCGTTCATCTAGAATCGATATATTATATTGTTTAAAATTTCATATATTTTAAGTTAAAAATAATGAAGTTGCACCCCTTATGTGAAATAAGTGCAAAAACAACCCGTTTTATGATTTGTTTATATAAATAACTGCCGAAGAAGTCCACCTACAAGTTTGATATTTATTGACTGCATTACGATTTTAATTCTGATTTGCCAAATTCAAAATTGATTTTGCACGAGTAGAAATTTAATTCAAAAGTAGTAAAATTTTAATTCAAATACGATTTTATTAGCAATATTTTGTCAATTTTATAACTTGTGTTATTAATCGAATATTAATTAGCGTTATCGATTCTGTTAATTTTAAAACATAAGTTTAGTATAACTGACTTCTTCATTTTTCTTCATTGATTAAATAAATATTTCAAAAGTTTTTTACTGAGCTGAACATAGTAGAAATTATATTTCAATGAAAAAATAAGAAATACATAGTTTTATGGTGACGCAAGTATTAACATCAATCAAAAGATACGTGAGGAGGGGTGTACATACTGATGATTGATAAAACTTGGGTTAAAGCGGAATATAACAACAAAATCTAGAAAAGTACTGGAATAGCGACAGCAAGAGAAGAACACGTGGAAGGTCTTTCAACTGGCGCTACAAATTCATCAAGTAAAGTCAAACGCTTAATCTACATGGGTACCAACTTTGTTTTGTAGAAGGTGCTTACTTAAATTTTGAGTGTCGAAAGGAAAACAAATATCAAATAAACTTCTATTGTATTTGATATTGGATATTCTTATTGTTTTAGGCGACTATTACGAAAAATGAATGATGAAGTGTTTAACAATCGTATACTACTATTTTTATACGAAAATTGCATAATGCTCCATACCACAGCGTTAAATCTAAAAAGATTGTATCAAAAACTTGACAAAAGGGGCCATTACTGAATGAATAGTTAATAAAGGTGCAAGGAAAGTTGATGAATACGTATTAAAAGTAGAACTTTTATAAGTAGCACGTGAAAGTCTGCGTATTGTACACGATACGGAAATGGAAACTCTTTCCGTACTGTTTTAGGGATTTTATAAATTTTAGTGTCTAACCAAATAATTTACAGTTTTAATTTTAAAGTAAGAAAATTAAGTGTGGTTTGTTTGGTTAGTTTTATTAAGTAGATTTTAATATTCAAAGAAAATTTAATGTTAATTTATGAAACAGAACTTAACAAACAATATTCTTTCGTCGACCGCGCATTTATGACAAACATTAATGTAAACAAAATTGATTTTAGTATAGGCATACATATTGCCGTTTTTCTTCAATCAACTGCAACATGAAAGTATAAATAAAAAATCTGTCGTAATTTGTAGCAAAGCAAATTTTAATAATAACAAATCGACATTAATCTACAGTTGTAATAAATCTTTAATCTTTAATTTGTTCACAGTGATTTTTGAGACATTTTTGTACTGTACGCAACATTCCAATGATAACGTTTAAAAACATTTAAGGGTGTTCAGCTCATCTATTTTACAAACTATTCTCTCCCGCAGTTCTTCAATATTATTTACTCATTGTTCAAAAGTTAGATTCATTAAGTAAAGGCTGTAAGAAAAAAACAAAACTATAAAATCGGCGAACTTACTATATTTTTCTGATCGACGCTTGCGCGGTGACCTCATATTCACCTTTTGCATAATTAAATTTAATTATGGAAATTTAAGTAAAATGTTTGTTCTGAACACCGATTCTCGCCTTCGTGGACATCTAATAAAATTAAAAAAGGAACAATTCAAGTGCCTTCAAAGACACACATTCTTTACAAATCGAGTGTTTCATTCCTAGAATGACCAATGCGAAGAAACAGTAGGATCATCTTCAGTTAATGTTTTCAATGCTAGAATTGATGTTAATTTATTTTTATAACATCAATGCTATTGTGTATACTTAATTATATTTTCTGTAGGTATATAGGCTGCCACAGGTTTAGTCCTCAGCCTTTATTCTTATGTAATAATAACAATCATAATAAAAAGTAAACATTCCAACTCCTGAAAAGATCTTTGAGGTGTAGCGGAACTACTTTAACAAAATGTTTTTTCTAAACTCTACATGCACATGTTTCGTGAAATGATAGAACGGTAAAGGTAAAACCAAACTTCATCGATAAGGAGTCTTAAGCAAATATGTCTCTGATAAAAGTGTTGCAAAGTCATCGACAGTATTGGAATATGTGCAGGATAATTATCTCAATAAGTTGGTAAACGGCTTGCACAGTAAGGATATAAATATCTTTTTTCGGTATAATGCGACAAGTCATAATACAAAGTTCAACTTGTTACAAGATGTGCTTGAGTTACATCCATGACATATCAAACATTGTCAAACACTTCTGGTGTTGTCTTTGTAGGAAACCATTATATTGATTAAGCACCAATCCGTTCTCAAAAAAATTTAGTCTTCTTGTTGTGATGAAAACTATTTTATTTCGACAGAACAATCGAAATTGAGTAATTTAATTCTCCATCAATTTAGTGAGCTTATACTAAAATACTGTTGGCAATAAAAGACGAAAAAGTAAATAATTATTAAAGGCAAAGCTCACAAAAAAGTAGAAACGATGAAGTTAGGTTATGTTATATAGTATTTTAGTATTTATAAATTTGTGGTAATTTCACAAAACGGTGTTTTCCAAAGGTGCGTTCACAATAGTATTTCTTCTCTAGAATTATTAAGAGTGTAATATATAATTTTATTAAAATTACAAAGTACGGTCGACGAAAAAGTTTTGTAACTAACTCGTGAACGGCGATTAACAATCTCAACACATCATTTTGAAGATAGCAAACTTTCAACAGCATTTGTTGCTAACTTTATTAGGATATCACTAACCAACATAGCTTTAAACCAAAAAAAAAACACTTGATCAAATATTAACATTTATTTCTTGAAGTATTTGAAGTAAATTTTTGCGAAATAAAAAAAATAGTATAAAAAACAAGTGCCACGACTACTTTTTGTCGCACGAAGCAAATGTTGGAGTTGTTGTGACACTTGTTTTTCAATATACTATTGTAACACAGTAATACTAACTTAGACTGAAACTATAACGTCATTGTATCTAATAAAAATTGGCAATAATATCCGAAGTATTTATTTATTTATTTATTTATTTATGTATTTATTTATTTATTTATTTATATATTTATTTATTTATTTATTTATTTATTTATTTATTTATTTATTTATTTATTTATTTATTTTTCAATGATATGTGCCAAGGACGACGAAGTGCTTGAACCCATTTCAGAAGGAAAGTTATTTTTAAAGCCAAACTATCAATTTCTAGTTTTTGGCGACGTTTCGCACCCGTTTATTAGTGGGTGCTTCTTCGGGCCACTATTTATTGATCAAAAATAAAACATTTATAAATACAGCATTCAACGGACATTTATAATAAATGATATCATAATAAAGAATCAATATAGTAACTAAAATAATTAATCGACATGTACAAAGTAATAAACTAGACTAATAACATCTGAAAGTTTGATATAAAACAAGGACTAAAAATTTAAACGTAACTTACTTTTGTATAATCAAGATTTCCATTAATGCTTCAAGGATAAGATTAAATAGAAATAGTACACTATTCTGAATGTTGAAAATATATGTTTATTGGACAACTATTGTTGTCAATAAACATATATTTTCAATATTCAAGGAATGGGGTTACTTTTTTATTTCTATTTACTTTTGTATAATTTGAAAATATAGACATATACGATTATGTAAACATATAATTAAGATAACAAGATGTCGAATAAAGTAAAAACAAGAAAAAACTTACGTGCTAGAATGACGAGTTCGTGGATATTATATTAAAAAACAAAAACATGGAGTAGGTAATTGATAATTCCTACCGGAAGGATTAAAGAAATACAACTTGTTTATTTATTTATTTATTTGAATAAAGAGTTGTATACAGGATATACCCAAAATTTACAATTACATATTTAACACAAAAATATAATATACTTAGTAATACTAAACAAAAAGTTGAAAAAGAGAGAGAAGAAAAGGAAAAGAGAAAGATCTATACATTATTTAAAATTTTTTTCTAAATGATGCGTAACTAGCGTTAAATATATCAATTCCAATTGGTACATTTTGATTATAAGTAGAACATAGACGAGGAGTTGGGTGAATATTGATATATGTTTTTTCTTGTTAGAGGTAGTGAGAACAGCTGGTAGGTACGAGTATTATGAGAAAAAACATTAAATCGTATTAACGACAACAAATTAGAGTTATCATATATAGACTATTTACAATTTTATATAAAACGGGTTCCAAACAGACGAAGCATAATTTAATTGACTGAATACATAGGCATAATACAATGATTTCCAAGCTTTTAGAGAGTGAAAGCCTTTAGTAGAGCGAAATATAAAAACCTAAATACCGGAATGCGTTATTAGTAATTTTATCCACATGGCTGTCAAATAAAAAAGCTTGGAGTCAAAAACTATACCTAAATCTTTTATGTGATAAGCTCTAGTTAGCGTTTGATTATTTAGTTTATAATCACTATGAACATAATTACGTTTACGTTTAAATGTAATTGTGTTACATTTAGTTGAGTTTAAAGTTAGGCAATTTTCTATGCAGTAGGATGTTAGCCAATTTAAATAATCTTGCAGACGAAAAGAGTCTATGGTGTTAGATATGGTGCAAAACACTTTTAGGTCATCTGCATACAGCAAGAATTTGCTGTGAATAAACAATTGTTAATATCATTTAAATAAATGTTGAACAGTAAAGGCCCGGAAAAGTGATCCTTGTGGCACCCCAGATGGTATGCGTATATAATTAAAATAGTACCCATTTACAACGACTGCTTGACTGCGATTTTCTACATATGAAATAAACCAGGGATAAAGATTCCCATTAATACCTATTTTCAACAATTTTCGTTTAAGAACATCATGATTAATTTTGTCGAAAGCTTTAGAAAAGTCCATATAAATGGAATCGACTTGAGTACCATTGTCCATGGCATTACTAATAAAATTAGTGTATTCAAGTAAATTAGTTTCCACAGATCTACATTTTATAAACCATGCTCTTCTGGTAAAAGAATGTGTTTAATTGAGAACTGGAATTTTAGGTAAAATAAGTTTTTCAAATAACTTAGCAAGTTGGGACTAAATTGAAATTGGTCTGTAATTTTCAACGTTCGATTTATTACCATATTTAATAATTGGTGTTACATGCGCAGTTTTCCAGACACTATGAAAAATTCAGGTTGTAAGAGAAGAATTATAGATTAACAATAGTGGTAATGTCAAAGATGTAGCACAGCTTTTTATCAATATTGGTGGTATGCTGTCTGGTCCAGGACCCTTATTAACGTTTATATGGAATAATGCATCAAAAACTTCAAGTTCTGTAAGTTCAATAGAATTAATATTTGTTTCTGTTAAGTACAAATTCTCGTTTAAAGGTTGACTAATTGAAGGAGCATTAAAATTAGATGAAAAAATAATCATTGAATAAATTTGGTATATCAAGAGGATACAAAGCTGTGGTATTATTAAATGTAACAAGAGAAGGAATCTTTGACTGCTGGTTTTTAGATCTAATGAAACTCCAAAAATGTATAGGATTGTTAGAAATATTGCTCTCAGCTTTTATTTATTGGTTTTTATAATCGCATAAAATCAGGACTTTAGATCTGCGGCGCAACTGACTAAAATTTAAGTAATCCAATTGATTATGGTACTTTTTCCATTTACGATGAATATTAATTTTTTCTTTAACTAAATTTATTGTTTCTTTGGAAAACCAAACTGGAAATTTGTTATTGGCTGGTTTAGTCTTGGGAATATATTTAGTTAATGTGATTGTTTTAATAATTTTATATTATAGTTGCATTTGAAGGCGCTGAAAGGTCTATATTGAAACACCGAAAAAAAATTAAATTTTACTACTTGTGAACTGTTTATTAATTTAAATAAATGTTATTACCACAAAACTTTTGGTACGTTAAAAACTATTATGTATTTTTGAAGGTATTTTAATCAAAAATGCGATCAGCAATGGAAAAACCAAACATAATCAATGTTTAGCATAGAATTACGAAAAAATGCAGATTTTCGATGTTCAAACATAATTATTAAAACATATTTAATAATTAGAGGGCATCAGATATAGATATAAAGAAAGAAATTAACCCAAATAGAGAATATTTTAAGATACAAACGTATAATTTGTATCTAAAAAAATAAAAATAATGTTTAAAAATATATTTTCCAAGTAATACAATTGGTTATGATTGTTATAACACGCAAAAGAATAAAATAATAACTTAGTTGATAAATATGAATCGGTCTTCTTCCTTCCTTATATGATGAACTATGTTTTGTTTACCAAGAAGGTAACAGCTACTGGACCCTTTTTGTAATAGAAGGTTATCAGTTCTGGTATGTAATTGGCGACCTTTCCAACCCTGAGTATATGTCAGTGTCAGATCAGATTGTTTTTCTATACCATGAGTTGGTTTTATTGAAATTAATGAACTTTATCTCTAATTATGAGTAAATAATTCACTTTTGGCTATTCTGTTGCATTTACTTATTACAGGCAGAAAGAGGACAACAAATAGGTTGCGAAACGTCGTCAATTACATACCAGAACTGGTTTTGTTTTTCCGTTAACCTGATAACCTTCCATTACAAAAAGGGCCCAGAAGCTATTACCTTTGACAAACAAAAGTATAGTTAGTTGATAAAATAAAGTGTTTAGATTGTTAAGTTTATTATATGTTGGCTAAACACAAAATTAGGTAAAAACTAGAATAAAAACACAAAAAACATGCAATTGACGTCATTTTGACTTTAACTTAGAATGTAGAATAAAATAGAAACAATTATTTTTATAATCGATTAATATTTAAAAACCGAGTAAAAAACCATCCAAGTAGGTAGTATGATTGTGTATTTTATTTGTTGTGAATTTTTTAACAAAATTCATCCGCAATCTAAATAACGAACAATTTTCTTAATGAAATAAAAAAATGGTTTTTAGTAAGATGATTTTTTTACATATTATCCGTGTCGCCAAATGTTCTAATTGCACACAGGTAGAATATAACCATTGTTTTTATATACTTAAAAACAATGATATAACCTCAAGAAAATCTTAATAAATATTTACAATTTCATTATATTAGGAACAATAATTCCGTATGGTATAGTAAACAACAATTTTTTGTAGCTTTAAAGAAGGTTAAAAAAGTAACCTGAATCTAGTCAACTGTATATAATTAGTTGTTTCATTTTATTTATTAGTTCACGAAGCCAAAAATCTCAACATATATTTCCTCTTCTTTGTTTATCATAGATTATCTACTTAATCAGATAAAACTGAATACAAAAATTTACTAACAAAAACCAGTACGATGTGCCGACAATGAACTAAAATATTTAGCAGTTTACAGCGATATCAAAACAATAATCGTGTATCCTTACTAATAGTTAAGTTAATGGCAACGATGATTAGATGTGTGTTGATTCTATTCTCTGTAACATTAAAAAAATAAAACAACTTTTTAATTCTAGTTTAATTAATTCTAGTGTTGAATTAATCCAATGTATGTTTACAGTAAAATAAATGGTACGGTGACCCGCACTAACTTTTTGCATCTACACTTATTACCTATACATTCTTAATTAATGTATATGTACTAATTTATAATTGCACTTTGAAGGAAAATTTAACTTGCAAATTATTTTACCAAAAAAGAACCTACACAGGGTGTCCCACCGGGAACGCCATCGATAGATTATAGGAAAACTGTAGATGGGAAAATTTGAAAATTTGGTAGTAAACTAACATCGACAGGGGTAGTTTCGTTAAAATATTTTCAAAATGGTGGCACTTCCGGTTATACCGGAAGCAGGTGTCAACTTGCTTATTTTAAATGGAACACCCTATATATTATTCCATTTTTTTGATTTTGCACAAAATTCTAGACACATTTTGTGTATAATCTTCTATACCTAAGTCTAACTGTTTTGAACTTATTTTAATTTTATGTCAAAAATGACGTTTTCAGGCCTAAACAAAATTATAAAATTTTTCTATACTAATGCCTTTATTATTTAATTGGAATGGGTTTCTAGTAGCAGGGGACCTATTTTAGTGGACTATGTCAATATTTTGATAACAAATTAATACAGGGTGATCAAAAAAGGATTAAAATTAAATTCAAAAACACGTCAAAAGTCATTTTTTAAATGCAAGCACCCTGTTTTTATAATTTTATCTTATTTAGCATCAAAAATAAGGTAGACTTTGTACAAGGTTATCTATTCAAAAAATATTGGGAATTTAACTTTTTTTTGTTGCAAAAATGCTATTGTATTTCTTTTAGTATGAATGGTTATTTCTAGTTGGCCATGATGGCGTTAGAAAAACAATCATCTGTCAAGGATATGTCAAACTGTTAAACATTTTCAATAATCATGCCGACGCTTAAATTATACAAACGAAGATTACTTAAATTTATTTCTTATTTATTGACAATGTGATAAAGTTATATCAAGAACATGTGTTACATTTGCAGCAAGATACACGCAAAAACAGAAACCATCACCAAAAGCTCTTAAACGAATAATAGAAAACTTCAAAAACTTTGGATCCGTTAAACTAAATGGACAGAGAAATAAACCTGTCGTTAATGATGAAAATGTTGAAATCGCTGTTTTGGGATATTTTGCTGCACATCCTACAATGTCTGTAAGACAAGCTGCATTGGAATCTGATTAAGTAAATCGTCAGTTCAAAGAATATTACGCAAACATAAATTTCATCCGTATGCATTTTCCATGGTTCACCATCTGAAAGAGACTTTTTTTTTTAAGGAGATTGGATTTCAGCGAATTTATTTTAACCTGGTCCCAAGAAAACGAATTTTTTCTTGATAACATCATTTGGACAGACGAAGCCAAATTTACAAAAACGGCATTTTTTAATCGGCGAAATTCCCATTATTGGAGTGAATCAAATGTCCACGTTATTAGAGAGCGAAATTTTCACGAATCTTGGCAATTTAATGTTTATGCTGCAGTAAGAAACGATGCCATCGTGGCATTACATTTTTATCAAGAAAATTTAAAAGGTAAGTTAACCTTTTTTTAAATCATTTAAAATATTTGATTTATTAACTTATTAAATAGGTGAAGGTTATCTGAACATCCTGCACAATTTTCAAAACAATTATTTAGATAATTTACCTTTGGCTGATGGTAGACATCTATTCTATCAACATGACGGCGCACCTCCACATAGTAGCCAATTAATCAACAATTTTTTACAAGGCGCCTTTTATGATAAATGGATAGCAAACAATGGACCCTTCCTTTTGGCCACCACGGTCCCCAGATATCTCAGTGCTCGATTTTTTTTATTTGGGGTACAATTAAAAATCAAGTTTATAACACCCGTTAACCACCAAAGAAGACTGCATGCAGCGAGTTAGGACTGAGTTTCAAAATTTAACACGTGAAGCAATAAGGAAGGCGACCCTTGAAAATTTGCTACTCAGATGCGAAAATGTCTAGAAGTTCAAGGACATCAATTTGAACATTTAATAAAATAATTTTTTTTTTTTACTTTGGTCTTTAATTAATTGTTCTTCTTGTAAATGAAATAATTAGGTTATTTGTCTGTACATTTGAATTAACGGGTCCAAAGATTTTGAAGTTTTCTATTATTCGTTTAAGGGCTTTTGGTGTGGTTTCTGCTTTTGCGGGTATCTTGCTGCAACTGTAACACATGTTCTTGATACAACTTTATCACATTGTCCATAAATAATAAATAAATTTAAGTAATCTTCGTTTGTATAATTTAAGCGTCCCGGCATGATTATTGAAAATTTTAACAGTTTGACATATCCTGACAGATGATTCTTTCTAACGCCATCATGGCCAACTAGGAATAACCATTCAACTAAATAGAATGGCATACAAAAAAGTTAAATTGCCAATATTCCGAAAAACCATGAATTTTTTGAATAGACAACCTTGTACAAAGTCAACCTTATTTTTGATGCTAAATAAGCATAAAATTATAAAAACATGATGCTTGCATTTAAAAAAAATGACTTTTGACGTGTTCTTGAATTTAATTTTAATCCTTTTTTTTTATCACCCCTGTATTATTTTATTATCAAAATATCGACATAACCCACTAAAATAGGTCCCCTACTACAAGAAACCCATTCCAATTAAATAATAAAGGCATTAGTATAGGAAAATTTTATAATTTTGTTTAGGCCTGAAAACGTCATTTTTGACTTAAAATTTAAAATAAGTTCAAAACAGTTAGACTAAGGTATAGAATAAATAATATAGAGTGTTCTATTTAAAATAAGCAAGTTGACACCTACTTCCGGTATAACCGAAAATGTCACCATCTTGAAAATATTTTAACGGAACTGCCCCCGTCGTTGTTAGTATAGTACCAAATTTTCAAATTTTTCCCATGTACAGTTTTCCTATAATCTATCGATGGCGTTCTCGGTGGGACACCCTGTATAGTGTCGCATTATTAACAACATAATTTTTGGCTACAGTAGGTACGTACCAATTTTCTAAAAAAAAATTTCAGGCCGATTTTGACTAATCCAAATTGGTTCAATCGGATTTAGAGATTAAAGTTCGCCAAAAAGTTCATGATATTTATAGAGTAGGTAATTTATTGTCTAAAGTATTAATTGTGAGAAAAATCGTTTCATTATTTAAAAAAAGAGGGATGAAATTGAAATTCTCTCTTATTAAGTTTTCTAGAAAAACGTTAGCAATTTTCTAAACATTGTAATGTACTCTACGTGTGCAATTTTTAAGAAAAATCGTCAGAGCTGTTTTCGAAAAATAATTTTTTCAGTGTTATACCCTTAATTTTAGGAGTTGAAAAAAAGTACCTCTGAGAAACATTTAGAAAACGTTAAATATGAAATTTGAATCAAACTATTCTATTCATTTGGTCTATGTCAGAGTACATACGTACTACATACATTTTTTACAAAAGCATGATTACTTTCTCTCTAGGTACTTATGCCAGTCAAATTGAAAATGATATTTTTTAATCTAGGAATACGCAACGCTAGATCAAATTCTTTTATCTTTATTTATTAATAAAGTAGACTAAGAATCAGTGGTAATAACTAAGTCTGATGTGATGCTATTTATTAATGTGTTATTGAAACTTAATACTCACATTTCCAGTTACTTGATAATACTAAAATCATGTAATATAGGTACATATATACAAAATGCAAAATATAAAAGTATGTGAAATGGAATACAGAATCCACAATACTACGTTTACAGTTCATGCAAGTATTGATTTAATTTTTAATCCTTAAAATTAAGTTATGGGTTTGTGAATAATTTCTCTTAAACTTTAAAACATATTAGCTATATATCACATTCGGACCACTGTGTGTTTTATTAGGTAAATATAATTCTCTTGTAGGTGAAACCTGTAATAAAATGGCCACCCATGACAATTAGGGATGCAGAGGGTTGTTAGAATCGACCAATAGGGTTGTAGCCAGCAACAATGAACGTTAATCATATACTTCAATCAAAGCAACGGGTTAAAAACTGATGAGGTCACGCTTAGAAAAAAAGTGTTTGAAAAAAATACAACACTGCATAACAAACATTGATCGATCGTTACCGTATTGGTTATATAAAATTTCTATCAACCCTCTTTTGATATTCATATTTGCGTAAAGTCGTAACCATCAACTGGACCGATATTCTTGATATGCATATTTCAATAGTGGGCAATTTTATTGCAAACGCGTAAAGAGGGGATGACCACCATTTACGAAATTGAAATGTTGGGTTATATGTATGTATATGCACAACCAATATGTGAAACAATAGCAAATTGAAAGTTCGTGCATTTCGTTTCTAATATTATTTATTAAATAATTCTAAATATTTAGCTAACTAGCTAACGTGTTTATTCAACATCTTGTTGTAAGTGTAATAAACTGTAAGTACTATATAATTCTACAAACAACTTACAGAACTAAATATTTTGTAATTGTAATTGTAATGCGTGGTTTATACAATAAATAATGTTAATACATCTAATTGAATAAGACATAACGTCAATAATCTCTTTGCGCAAAATTTAAGAACAATTTGTGCTCTGGACTTCTTGGCAACAGGAGAATGAAATTTTTTCAGGAGAAATAATAAAATCACTTCACCTGAAATTCCTTTTACTTTCTCTTAGTTCAGAAAACTCGTATTCTTAAATGCAAGTGAATATGAGTCGAGTTTGAATTTCACTGGAGAAATTATACCCTGTTGCCGCTTGTTGCAAGTTGCTTTAACCAATCAAAATAGATGTAGGTATCACTTGTCATTTTAATGTTTGTTGTTACACTGTCAATTGACTGGCACAAATCAGGTGAATTGACTATAAGTGATGGAAAAATTTTACACGTTTTGTAAGATTTTTAGATGTTATGTATTTTAGCAATTTAACTTAACTTAAATTAATGCTTATTAAATGCAAAAGTGAGAACTTGAGTTAGTTCCTGTAAAATATGAATTTTAACTAGGTACATGAATTAGTAGTTAATTCACTTTGAATTGTTTTTGAATAGGTACTGCTTTATTTTACCATGTAGATTTTGTCGAAATCCATTATGAATGTCTTATGAACAATATAATAATAAAATAAGTAAACTTGACATACGGAAAAGTATCACGTCAATTTCATTTTCTCCTACTACGATCAATAGAAAATAATTTCTCACGACGTTGAATAAATGGGAGGTGAAAATTTTTCAAGAATCCAACTTTATGTTTTCAAGATAATTTTCGTTTTTCTCATAAGAAAATAATTCCCCACAGTTCAAGAAGAGGGGTCACTGTTAACATAATAGTTCAATTAGGATAAATCCATTTCGCATAATTGAAAGTATACCCAGAGTCAATAAAGAAGTTCATCTCCGAAGGTTTTGAAAGTAGACCTTAAGTTAGACATCATTTAAAAATTAACAATACTTTAAGTAAATTTTTTATTTAATTTAAAAGCAGATACAAAATGTTGTTTGTGATTTTAATGTCTCTATTTGCTGATAAGTCACAAGTACTGTTCCTACCTAATTCTATTTTACTCAATAATTATTCTAGTTATATATGAAAATAACACCTTATGGACCCCTATTCTGACAACAGGAGAATGAACATTTTCAGGAGAAAATATAATTCAATTAAAATTCGTTTCACTTTCTCCTAGTCCAGAAAATCGGTATTCTTAAATGTAAGTGAATATGAGTCGAGTTTGAATTTCACGGGAGAAATTATACTCTGTTGCCCCTTGTTGCACGTTACTTTTTAACCAACCAAAATGAAGTAGGTATCACTTGTCATTTTATTTGTTGTTACACTGTCAATTGACTGAGACAAATCAGGTGAATAAGTCAATAAGTGATGGAAAAAATATTGCACGTTTGCGTAATTGCAATGAATTAGTAGTTAACAAGTGAGTACTTTTCGCTTTGATGCTTTTTGAATAGGTACTGGTTAATACCTATGACATACAAAAATCATTCTCTTTTACAAAAAATCTATGATTATAACCTAAATGTTGCCTACAAATTCCAACATCCCTTGAACGAAATTAAAAAATTTTTTTCTGTCAAAGTAAAAGAGTACCTATTCCATTTGCAGTACTTGGCGTTTAGGAGCTTTGCATCTTGCAAATCTTGATTACTATATGTAGATTTCATCTAGTTCCATTATGAATTTCTTATGAACAATATAATAATAAAATAGGTAAACTTTATATACGGAAAAGTGTCACGTCAATTTCATTTTCTCCTACTACGACCAATAGAAAATAATTTCTCAAAACGTTGAAGGAATGGAAGGTGAAAAAACTAACTTTATGTTTTAAAGAGAATTTTCGTTTTTCCCACGAGAAAATGATTCCCCACAATTCCAGAATAGGGGTCCTTATGGGGTAGAAACCGTTTTAAATAAATAATTAAATAAAACATCGGGTTGTACCTACTTGAAACTTTCAACAAGGAAAGTATCCTATACTATAATACTAGAACCCTTTCTAATCTTAATGTTTGTTGTTAGCGGTTACTTAAAAGTTTAGAAATAGTTACTTATGTACCAAAGCACCAAAGTAAATATATAATGTCTCACTGTAAGCAGAACAAAACGACGATTAATTTCTTAGAAATTTGGCATATATGACTTTGTTCTTGATAGTAAAAACAAAACCATCTAATTGATATTATAAACAAAAGTTCAAGTTTTCATTGCTATAGTTAAAGAGCTGCATTTAATAATTAAAAAATATAATCTTAATTTGGTGAGATGGTCTTCCTTTTTATGTTAATATTTATTTTGTTCGCCGCAGTTTTCTACGGACCCTTTCTCATACGAACGAAATTTGAAAAGAAACTCTACGTCAGTTTTGTTGCAACGTTTCGCATTGAGTAGTGAATGCTTCATCGGGCAGTGCTGAAATAAATGAGTTTTTAAAACGTCGCAACAAAACTGAAGTAGAGTTTCTTTTCAAATTTCTTCCCATGAGAAATGGTCCGTAGAAAACTGGGGCGAACAAAATTAATACAGTGAGGACGAAAAGTCAGCCCCCCCTTAACTTTTGTCCATTTTTATTTAAAAAGCTCAAATTAACACAGTGTACACAAAAATTGAGTTCTTTCATATGGTACTCATTACAAATGTGACAGCTCAAAATTGTTTGAGTAGGTTTCATAACCTCAAAAATCTTAAATTAGAGTAGGGTCGAGTGGGGTCTCAAACGAAAGCTTATTTAAATTTGCATACAACTGTGAAGTTTTGGAGTAAAATCTTAAAACGCTTTAAAATAAAATGAAAAACGCCATGCCGGTAAAAGCATTAGTGTCAAGTAATATTATTGTTGTTTCTATGGAAACTACTTTAAACAGAACAAAAAAGTAAGGTTGACATCAGAAAACTAACTAAAACTATTATTAAAGCAGATGCTCGAAGCGACCGCCTGCGACTCCAAGACAATGATACAACCTTTCTTCAGTTTCTCTACGTACATTCCTTAAAACTTCATCATTAATTTGTCTGCATTGATCAGTTATTCTAAAACGCAACTCTTCTATTGTTTGCACTTCAGTTTTGTAAATTTTGACTTTAAATAACCCCATAAAAAAATCTAATGGGGTTAAATCGGGTGATCGGGCAGGCCACTCTAAAAACCTCTTCGACCAATCCACCGGTTTGGGAAATTATTATCGAGATAGTCTCTTACATTTAAATAATAATGAGCGGGAGCTCCATCCTGTTGAAAGATAATATCCTAAAAAAATAATGATAAATTGAGAATTAACCATGTTGATAGCTAGTTACTCTATGGAATTCTGGATTTTCTTGAGCGATTTCTTGTATTCTTGGAAATATTTGCCTTTCTAATAATTGGAGATAAATTTCCCCAGTCAAATTTCCTTCCAGAAAATACGGACCAATGATATGTCCCCCATTATCCCACACCAAACATTCACCTTTTGAGGGTACTGAGTGCTAGTAACCCTAAACTGATGAGGATTAGTGTCCGACCAGTACCTCACATTTTGCCTGTTAACTTCTCCATTTAGAAAAAATGTACATTCATCAGAAAACATATGCGGCCCAAATAATCAGGTTCTTCTCTTATGTTATTTATTATCTGTTCGCAAAACTCCATTCGTCTGTCAGGATCATCTTCATTAATTTCATGTACAAATTTAAGTTTGTACGCATGAAACTTGTTTTTTTAAATACTTTTTAACTGTACTCTTACAACTACCTTGTTGCTCCGCAATAAAATTTGTGGTAGCAGTGGGATTTTCAACAGCACTCGCCAAAATATTCAATTGCAATTCTTCGGAAATAGAAGGACGACCTGAACGTTTTTATGCGAAACGCTACCAGATTCCATGAATTTTGACAATAGTTTCCTGTAATATCTGCGATCGATTTGACGGTCAGGAAACCTAGCATTATACAAGCGGACTGCCTGATGAAAATTTCGATTTGCTTCTCCGAAGATTATAATGGCTTCAACTTTTTCTATTAATTCTCTTTGCATAGTTAAGAATTCTAATAACAAGATACGAATGATACTTGTTTGACGTTTTAAACTACGTTTAAATATGTACTTCTCAAACTAAGCTGTCTTAAATATTGACCGTTCATATGGTTACCAATGTTGCCATGGATATGGAATAGGAGCAAGCCTGCTTATTTAATTTACTAAGCCGAAAACTCTTTAAAGTTTTCTTGTTGCCAGCTAGCGATAAGTTGATTATTTTGCTTTTAAACCCCATAGCTGTATGCAAATTTAAATAAGCTTTCGTTTGAGACCCCACTCGACCCCTACTCTAATTTAAGATTTTTGAGGTTATGAAACCTACTCAAACAATTTTGAGCTGTCACATTTGTAATGAGTACCATATGAAAGAACTCATTTTTTTGTGTACACTGTGTTAATTTGAGCTTTTTAAATTCAAATAGACAACAGTTAAGGGCGGGGGGGAGGGCTGACTTTTCGTCCTCACTGTATAATCTTAATGTTGAAAAATTAAATTCGTTAAAAATTGAATGTAGACTACGGAAACCATTAAAAAGTTGCTTTTTTGTTAAAAATCTTTGAAAAACACTTTGTGGAAAATTGAATAGAAGTAGCAGTTCAAGTCAAGCATGTGGTCCAATTCAATTTTCAATAAAATTATCATTTTACAAAACCAAACTTTTCAATGTTTACTGTTATTTTTTTAATATTAATAAATTGAAACACACTTTTAAATGCAATTTCGAATTACTTTAATGTAAAGTTTGTCTCAGCGTATGGTCGCAGTAAAAAGTGACCTTTTGCCTTAGCAAACTTGATATTTCATATGAATAATGAAAAAATCTGCTTGAAAGTTAATGAGGAGGAGGCAATTGACTCGGCACTGCATAATCTTACATACCTATATAAATACTAATAGCCACAAGTTCGATTGATCAAAAAGCACATTCTTCTATTTTACATTTTTGACGTAATCGTATAAAGCTCGAAATATTTGTAGGCCTTTTTAAGAACAAAAATGTTTTCTGGATATGAAAAACCCTGTCAAAATAATCAATTATTAAAAAAACAGAACATTTTTCATTAATAAGTTTTAATCACATTTTTTTTCTCGTAACGTAAGAAGTAGCATCAAAAAATCTAGAATACGCGAAAATGTTTTATTATTGAAATTGTGTATCGAAAGAATGTGTTTTTCTTAGCATTAATTTAAATTTTAATGAAGTTATAGTTTTGTAGCTAAATTGTTACCGATATTATTTTGCAATCGTGCGATTCTGGATTGAAATCTCTAACACAAAAATAGTTTTCTGTTTGTAAAATTTAATTGAATAATGAACATTCAAATAGAAAACAGTATTAACATTTCCAATATAATTTTTCTAATTTTTTTATAATACATGCAAACTTTTTATTTCCTGTTTTTTTTATTATTGAGTATTTTTAGATGTGGATGGGCTTCTTCATGACCCTGTGCATACTTTCCGGAAGCAGTCAAGTATTCAATTACACATATTTATATATTTTGGTAGTTATTTAAAAACAGTTACTTTAATAATTTTTAGTTCCATTATTACCTTCTAAAAAATATTATACATTTATAATTTACGCTACAATTAATAGAATACCTTTTACCTGCAGAATAGTTTGAGTTTTAAAAAGTTAAAAAATAAATATAGAACAACTTTTAAAAATGTTATTAATTGATTTTGCTACCAATTTTAAATAATTTATTCTTAATTACAACATATTTTGAAATTGATCGGTGTTAATCTTTTAGTAAAATGGTTAAATTAATGATATTAACAATAACAAAGCTCTTCTCAAATGTTTCTGAAGAACACAAATATAAAACCATATTGTCTTAGTCTAAAAAATGAAAAAACCATGTAAGCCACATAATAAAATTCATATTCAAGCAAGCACATGATTTACAAGAGGTATGTGAACAGCTGATCCGACGTTGAAGGTAAAACAAACCCTGGTTACCGTATGAAGATACGTAGTTGCTCGCTGGGTTTTTCAATTTTTTTGAAGTTTTTACGGTGTTTTAGTATTGTTTAGTGAATTTATTTATACTCGTAGTTTTGTTGTTCCATATAAACGATTGTCTTGGATGGTAACAGTTTACAAAGTGCAATTATACTATTGTTGGATTTTCTTCTTGGTTTCTAAAGTTGACTATCTTGTGAATTGTTTAGATACTGAAAATTTTAGAGATTTTATTTAAGCTTAAAAATAATGTGTTTTAGAACATTAATTCAATGATTTAAATCCGGCTCAAGTTAGGGAAATTAGAATTTTCTTTTTCCTTTTAATTTTTACCTGAAAACTTCCCCTGCAGCTACTTTTCCACAATCTACCACCAAGCAATTAAGAAGCATTATTGATATTAATGTCCCAAATAACTACCTAACCTAATGATAATTATCTATAGAACACCGTAATAAACACACTAATTTACAATTATACATACATCCCATGTAGTAACAAAACACTTCACTATTTAAGTAAGTTTATTCAAATCAGATAAAACCCAAGATTTTAACACGAGTACCAGGGTTTGTTTTTACCTCCAACGTCGGATTAGTTGTTCCTGCTCACATGTCTAATAACTAAAATAAGTAATAATTTCGTAATAAGGGTTAAATATGATGGAGGTATATGGTCTGAAATTACATATTTACAATTTTTCTTCAAATTTTCATAAACTTGCACCAGTAAATACGGATATCTTATTAGAAAGCATAAAAAGGAGTTATAAGCAGATAACCAAAGGTCAAGTTTATTGTTGATACTGATGACAGATCATCGGTACTTTTACAGTTTGTAAATCCTTATAAACATCTTTTAAATAGTACCGCGATGCTAAGTTGCCGACAATTAAAATTAACTTTGATATTTGAACAAAAAATTACGCAAAAGAATTTAACGTACAAACAAAGATGAGTTAATAACAATCAATAATCCAATTTCCTTGAAGATTAATCTAAATTTCAGAGTTGAAACAATTAATTTATAGCAAACTAAAAATACAGAACAACAACGATGAAACCAAAATATTAACATAATACCAAAAATAACTTAAACCAACATTAAATAAACAAATAACAACCGAAATAATACTGCTCTTACATGCCAGTGCTCATTTGTTCTTGTATTGTTCGAACACTCTTTTCTCTGCCATTTTGTTGACTCTTGGTTGTCTCTTCTTATTTCTTTTGTGGATAATTTACAATTTTAGTAATTATGTAATAGCTTCCAATCCTGTTTGCTGTCAAATATATTAACTCTGCCAACACCAATTCTTCTTCGGGTATTGGTGGTTCCAAAAGTTGAATTTCATTCACCTAAAACCAAATATGTTCCAAAAAATTTCTAAATTGTGGGTTGTAGGTTCTTGCTTCATCCTCAGTTTCAGCCTCATTTCTTCAATTTCTGACTGTCTTGTTTTTACTTGCAAATTATTATTATATTTTATTTAAACGGAACACGCTTTGTAAGTTCCATAGTTTTGCTTCAAACGATAAATCAAAATCTTTAATTTTTCTATTATAACCTAATCGCGCTGTCAATGTTTTGCTCTAATTGGTTTTTCATTTTACCTGCTTGTGCCCTGACTTCGCAAATTTCTTTCTCTTAAAGTTAATTTAAGTTGTTTATTTTGCTGTTTAGTTCTCACGTTGCTCTTGCATTATCTCTAAATGCATCGAATCCATTGTCATGCTTGAGCCTTGCGATTTTACTACTTTCTCATCACCACAAACTTTGCTCATCTTTGTCGCTATGTCCTTAACTTTTGATTTTATCCACAAATAGTCAAATACCCTACTGGTTTAATTTTCATTGAGCCCTTACGTTGGTGGGTCATATTGTGTTAATCGTGCTCCAATGTTATGTTGGTTACCTAAAATCTATTCGGAAACATTCACTTAGACAATTTCCGTGCAAGTTGTGTAGATTATTTTCCCATGACTATAACTTTAATAAAGCGAAAAACTTAATTCAGTGTAAAAATTACATTGTTGTTAAAATTAATTGGTTATAGTATTGCTTAGCGACCATGTTATGATGTGTCATTTATAACAAACCAGTATGTTTTATACAAAATATCGTTACAGGTGAATCCTAGTTTTTAAGGTTTTAAGGTTTCATGGTACACTCATGAAATTTAAAACTTGGACACCACAATTTCTGTAAACAAAAGTTTGCACATTGTGAAGCGGGCTTAAGGGTATCATTTACAATTCTAACAGCAGGTAGTCTCAGCAGGGGTTATCTTATTGAAGGACTGTAGAATGAATCATTACACTAAGCACGTTTTAGAAAATAGGTAATTTACGTTGCTTACTTAATTTTTTTCTTTAAAGAATATATTTGAAGGTATCGCTAATTAAACACCATAGCTCGATTAATTATCGAATCAAAATTTTGTTTAGGAAATGTTTACAAAATAAAATTAGAAATAATTTTGATTTAAAAACGTCTACAAGCAATAACTTTTAAATTAAATCAAAAACTAAACATGGTTATTTGGGTTGACTGATTATTACTTATTTTTAAATAAATCTAACCTACTAATTATTGTAAGTTATTAAAAAAAAATTATTAAACTCTCTATTCATAATATTTAGTCCTTACAAAATGTATATTTTATGACGTTTATTTTTTTTTTTTTTTTTATTTTTTTTTTATTAACCACTTTCATATATTATCAATATAATTAATATTAATCGTTTCCCCATGCGGTATCAATGGCTGCAATTAGTGCATTACGGTTTACTGGTATAAGATTTTTCCCTTGTTGTCTTCGGATAACAGCAAGTATTCGAGCCCAAACATTTTCAATAATGTTAAAATCTGGGCTTTTTGCTGGCCAGGGTAACAGCTCCAAGTTATTTGCTTGTATCCAGTTGCGCACAACCTGGGAAGTATAGGGTCATCATATCCCGATAGAATGTTCCAAGAAAATATGTGTAAATAGTAAATGGAATCTACTAACGTAACGTTAAGTCGTTAATTATAGTTACATAACTCTCCTTTCATAAGATATAGTTCATTTTAATATGCTTATTGTAAAGCTTCGTACACACTTCTGAACAACAAAACCGAGAAACAAACAGAACAACGAACCGAACGGCAATCGGAACATTAATTTGGACGGTGCTACGTACGAATTTTAGAACAGATTCGCAAGTCCTGATTGTTCCACGAACGGTTTGCGAAGCGTTCCGCAACTTGTCGGTTTTTTCTCCGACATCAAAGAAAATGCGCGCGAATGCGTTTGCAGGTTTGGACGAATCTAAACAAAACGGCGAACAAACTTATGCGGAAGAATTAAATTATTTATTTTTGTCCTCCCTTTTGTGGGTTTGTTGTGTTTTAGGTAATATTATGGAGTTGACAGAAGAAAAATGTTTTAAATTAATCAGTGTTCAAGAATGCAAGAAAAAAATGATGTCCCTATTAGCATCATTTGGGCGGAAATTTCCAAAATAAAAAAAGCGAAGTAAATTATAATTTTTACTCTTCTTGTGCGTAAAAGCGTAAAATTTGGTTGGCACTATCTTCTTGTTTTCCGCAATTTTCTCTTCTCAATAATAAATATATATGAACTGAAAACTACTGAAAATAATTATGGGAACAGCACAAACGTTCCGTTTGTTGTTCGGATTGTGGAAATCATAAAAGATCGTTTGTCGTTCTGTTTGACTTTCGGTTCGTTGTTATGTTTGTTGCTCGGTTTGTTGTTCAGGTGTGTACGAAGCTTTACAACTTAAGCAACAATTTTTTAGCGAATAAAGATTAGTTTGTGATGTAATATTAGAAACACAAATTTATATCATATCAAATTTATGACAACTTAAAAACCAAGAACGTGTATGTTATTGCTAAGAAATTATTAAGAAAAAGTGCAATTGCAGTGTAAATATTTATAATTAGATATTTTCGAAAGTTTATAAGTCCTCTATTGTAATCTTAATACTAAAAAGAAAATCCTGTCCATTAGCATTATAAGGAAATGGTTTTACTTTATGAATAAGTTTCAATAACAATAGAATATCCTTGCTTGTTTAATTTACTTCCTTTGAGTCATATTGCTCTAAGGGTTGTTACATTGGTCATTAGAAGTATGTAATAAATAAACAATTACCTACTGTTTGAGAAGGGGTAGTGTGAACCAATAAATAAAGTAAGAAATGTAAATTCCATTTTAGTTTAAAATTTCAAGTGTTGGAAAATGCCACCTCATCTCGGTGCTGATTTGAAAGCGCGGATTGTTTCGGAATTAGCGGCGGGCCGTAGCGTGGTGAAATTTCACGTATGTTAGATATACCAAAAAAGCACCGTAGGGCATTACCGAGTAAAATGGAATCTTGAACACACTTTGGAAAGAGCCATCGGAAGTGGTAGACCTAAAGTATCTACACGTGCTCAAGATCTCGAGTTGTTTCATTACGTAACAGAACAACCATTTGCTACATACTCCAGGGCTATAGCAGATACACATTTTCCCGGATGCCGTATAACTGCACAAAAAGATTAAAGGAGATGGGAATAAAGAAGTATAATGCTGCTGCGAAAGAAGTTCTCAGTGACGAAAATATGAGACGTCGTCTGGAATTTGCAAGGCGATATGTAAACGAACCTTTGGAATTTTGGAATCGAGTGATTTTTAGCGACGAAAAAACGTTCAATAGCCGCAACGATGGACCACTAAAAGTTTTTAGAATGGAAGGAACTCGTTACGAAAATAATCACATATGTCCTAAAAAACGAAGTGGTTATTTTCTGTGAATGTGTGGGGTTGGGTTAGCGCGCGGGGTCCAGGAGTTTGTTGGCCTATCGATGGACGTCTTGATTCTGCTGCGTATTTAGATATTTTGGAAACTATTATGAAACCTTCAGTCGAAGTGTTTTATCCAGACGAAGATTATATTTTCCAACAAGTAAGTATTCTTATTTCACTATACTTTCTCCAAAAAATAGTTCGGGATCTGTTGAATTAACATTTTCATAATGTATTTTTTGTTGTTAAAGGACAACGCCCCTATTCATACTTCGCGGGTTGTGCGCAATTGGATACGAGAAAATAACTTGGAGCTGTTACCCCTGGCCAGCAAAAGCCCAGGATTTTAACATTATCGAAAATGTTTGGGCTCGAATACTTGCTGTTATCCGAAGACAACAAGGGCCAAATTTTATACCAGTAAACCGTAATGCACTAATTGCAGCCATTGATACCGCATGGGAAACGATTAATATTAATTATATTGATACCTTGATAGCGTCAATGAGCAGACGCCTCCAAGAATGTATCAATAATAATGGAGGTCACACCCCATTATTGATTTCTTATATTTATTTATATAGTAATACCTTTATTTAAAAAAAGTTTTCATTTAATTTTAAACTATAACTTGGTATCTTAATTATAATTATGTAATAAATTCTTGTCAAAAACTAAATATATACGTTGACAATAAGAATTGCCTTAGTTTTATTTTCACTTTTTATATTAACTACAGAAAAAATGAAACGTCATAAAATATACATTTTGTAAGGACTAAATATTATGAATAGAGAGTTTAATGATTTTTTTAATAACTTACAATAATTAGTAGGTTAGATTTATTTAAAAATAAGTAATAATCAGTCAACCCAAATAACCATGTTTAGTTTTTTGATTTAATTTAAAAGTTATTGCTTGTAGACGTTTTTTAAATCAAAATTATTTCTAATTTTATTTTGTAAACATTTCCTAAACAAAATTTTGATTCGATAATTAATCGAGCTATGGTGTTTAATTAGCGATACCTTCAAATATATTCTTTAAAGAAAAAAATTAAGTAAGCAACGTAAATTACCTATTTTCTAAAACGTGCTTAGTGTAATGATTCATTCTACAGTCCTTCTATAAGATAACCCCTGCTGAGACTACCTGCTGTTAGAATTGTAAATGATACCCTTAAGCCCGCTTCACAATGTGCAAACTTTTGTTTACAGAAATTGTGGTGTCCAAGTTTTAAATTTCATGAGTGTACATATATGGTCATTGTAAAAAAATTTAACACACGGAATGTTTACATAATTAATTATTAATCTTTTTATAGTAATGTCAGAACATATCTGTATGGAAAGAAAATATCTAAGGTTTTCTTACTTTTTATACTTCTTCCATTAATGCAACGTATTAGGGAAATTCGTCTCTCGGGTTATTGTATAATATGCATATTACTTAATAAAAATTTTGTAGATTAGAAATAACGTTAATCTTATAGTATTGATTATGATAGTTATTTACTCAATGCTTATAGCCTGTACTATAATGTGGTTTGGAGTTAACTGGCGAATTATTGTTGGCGTCTTGAAGATGTTCATTGAATCTTAGTTTGAAACTTATTCCTTCATTTCTAATATATTGGGCTCTTAAAAGTATCACAAATCAGCAAATATACTCCAGATTAATTTATATTAAATTATATTAAAAGTATTTATTATATTTATTATTGATTATGAATAAACTAATGTTACTATTAGATTTTGCGTTGATATATTAATAATGTAAGACTTGTAAAGTATTTTCTATAATTTATAAGATTATTCTTAATTATGGCAAATCAAAATAGATATTTGGCTTCTAAGATGTGATGAAGTAATGAAATATTTTGAACTTAGTGTTTATGTTCATATTTCTTAAATAGCTTGTCTATGATGTAGAATGAGAGTCCATTCATTGCTCCTTACATATATAAAAAAAAATGTTTCCAATTATTCATTAAAGTCACATGGTGAAAGTAGTAATTTAAAAAACTTCTTAAAACAGACTAAAAGTTTTTTTTTTATTTATAATTTAGAAAATGATTATACGGAATGCTATAGTCGGTGCTGTTAAGCTTTTAGTTTTACATTAAAGAATAATAAAGTAGTTATAATTTTCCTTAATTCTTGAAATACTATCCTGATCAAAGGAATGGAATTATAAACTGCAGCGTCTATCTGTAACAAAAAAAAAATGTACTTTGGAAACACGTATTTCGATAGTTAAGCTTACCATTATCGCTTGAACTGATAGAAGTGTCAGATGATGGTATTGCATTCGATAGTAAACTTTAAGTTGTAAAGAGAATTAATGATCTATATATATCTTTGTAGATTCATTGAAAAGGATGTAAGCAAGAGAGTTCTTAAAATCTGAGAGACTCTTCGAAATTGGATAAGTAAATTTCGATAGAAGAGCAGAGGTAATTTCTCATCAATAAACCTTTTCTTTGTTTGGTAGACTATATACTCGGGATGGTAGGAATTATTTCTAGAAGGAGAAAGATAAGACATTTATTAAGTTGTTTGGAAATAATTTTCCTTGTGTTTAGATTTTAATTAAAACTTTTCGAAATTGGACTTCCAGCAAATACATACGATACATGAATTTCATTGAAAATTGGTTTCCATCATTTTGTAGTGATTTTTTTTAAACCACCGTATTTATAATAATTTATAGAAGTAATATATTGTAACTGATCGGAATTTGTAAGTACTGGAACCATTTATACAAGGATCTTACGAGAATGCAAAAATACTAAAAGTAAGTCAGCATTATGGATAGTAATAATAGTAAAAATATTATTAAAATTTTACTAAAGTATTCCTCTTTTGAAGATCAAATTATAATTACTAATTCATAAAATTTACATTTCATGCTTTATTATTGTACGTCTCCTGAAATAAAAACGGCTAATCATTACAATTCAATTAAAACAAATTACCTCACATCAATTAAGTGACACATCGTAAAACGCATTATTATGCCCTTTGGTTGAACACGTAATTAAGTAAATTAAGCCGTTTTAGTGTAATACATTTCAAGAAGTAAGCTAAAAAATATAATATATAAAGAAATAGAAAATAGTAACTATATGAACACATTTTTGTCAGTTTATCTTAAAAAATCAATTAACATATTAATTTTGTTTAAATCAATTAATCTTGAATCAATAACTGATACATGTTATTGAATTGGTTTCTATTATCCGGTATGAATCACATATTGTTTGTTTGTACTATTAATAGCTGTATTGTCTTCATTATTGTAACACTAAAATGGTTAACTTGCTATTGGAATATTGTTTTATTTATGTAATTGGAAAACAACACGTTCTGGAACGAAATAATTTCAATAGCCAAATGAATTTTGTATTATATTGCATAACCGTATTATATCGTATTTATGTTCAATATCAATTTTTTCTAAAATCCATCAATTAATAACAAATGAAAAATTCACTATAGAATTAATTTAATCTAATAATAACAATAAAAATGGAGTAATTCCGCATACTTATAGATAGGTTTAGTATTTATGTTGGGTCATATTTGTTTTTAAATGCTTCAATCTATTTAAAAGCTACTTTCTACCTGATAGATATCACTGTAGTCTGTTGTTGGATAGAGTGCTCTTCGGATAAAATAAAAGTGAAGTCAGGAGTACCTCTAAGGATCGATTCTTCGCCCCATCCTGTCTTAATTCATTCAATGATCTACTACAGCAAACTAATAAAATGTTTGCTGTATGCGCTGACGTATATAGCATCATTTTGGTAAAGCGGAAAAGATAAACAAAAGAAACAATCAAAACGTAATAGCATTTTCAAGATGATCACTGACTGTTCTAACACCAACCGCTTAGTACTCAATAAAAAATGACATGTATGGAGATTTCGTCAAAAACTTTCAGTAAGTATACTGTCAAGTTTCTGGGCTTGACCTCAGAACCTATTGAATAAATTGGTTGGAATACATCAAAGCAATAGCTCCTAAACTTTGTAACTGCCATTTTGCAATGAGTAATAATAAAGAAAATAGCTACTTATCATTGGTGCCTTGGCACATATTACGCCCTTTTCCACTCAGTCGGAACTTTTGGGATACTGGGTATGGATTAACCTGAAGGTAATTAGAGCTCTTAATGGTACATGAATAAACATAGAAAAGCTTTAGGGACGTATTTAAAAAAAACAATTACTAACAATTAATCGGCGTATATACTCACCTGCTGCAACTTTGCCTTTAAAACCCAGACTCATTAAATTGTTCACAGCGATAGCCATGCATACGACTTTATTCGTGAGCGATACGGGTTGCGCCTTCGTTGGTAGGTAGCTTGTAATGGGGTTAAGTTTGTACTTAAGCGTGTAATGCCGGTGCGTTGTGGGTGGTTTGTATTAGGGGATTCTTACAACATTATATTACATGACAAATTAAAATAAATAACGTGTCGTAGAGCACGTTCATTGTGTTATGAATTGTTGCGCAGAAACCAAAATTTACAATTTTCCACCGCATACCATCCTCAAAAACATTACTTTTGTGTAATTTGGAGTCATTTATAATGTAGGTCCTCTTCCTAAATTTAATTTTAATTATATAGTTAAATGCAGACTGATGATTACACTACTTTGTAAACATACATTTGTCAACTAAATGTTTTTAGGTTGCGTAATAGTAATAATTTCCTCTCTTTCTTTCTCTACATAACTTTTTTTTATTTTCTGCCTATTATCGGTTCATAACAAAAGAAATTAGTAATTGCTTGATATTCTTCCTCTTATTTTTACTAGTATTTACTAGTAGCAGTTTTGCAGTGGAGAAGAGTTAAGGTTTTTTGTGGTTGTATTTCACGGTTAAAATTCATTGCTATAATAAATGTTTCCCTGTGTATAATGGAAGAAAAGGAAAAAGGTTATGGTTTATAAAATAAATTTAGTAGAAAGAACTATAAAAAATCATCTGCCTTGCTTTTTTAAAGGAACTTGGTCAACACAGGATCCTGAGGAATATAGACTGTATCTTGGTTTTTAACTTCTGAACAATTTGAAACCCAGCTAACTTTGGTAATACCTGCAATTCAGCGTTCTGATACTCAATTGATGAGATGCGCACTATTGGGCTCGGAATAAAGCTAGCGTATATTGAGTTCGCCATTACTCTGGCCTCTGGTTTCCTAGTGCTTTGTATAAATTTCAGGATAAAAATGCTGAGTACTGTACCATTTCTATTGAAAAGCTACATATTTAAAAACACATCAATTTTTAGGATCTAAGTCACAAGGCTTTAAATAGACAGTTGTTTAAAGAAAATCGTTTTAGAACAGAAGCGGCAGAATTTATGGCAATGCAGAGACTGTAGTTAAAAAATTCAAAGGCTATCACCAAACAAATCAGTGAATGTGGATCTTTACAGTCATGGATTTCTTTACGGGGGTTCTTAAAAGATTCATGTATTTCAAGAAAATCTTACTACTCAAGAAGCAATGAAAAACATAATAAACACCGTATTTTCTAACATTATACGCAAGATATTACAAAAAAATTAACAAAATTTTGAACACTTGTTAAAATTATTTTTTTAAATTTTTGTTGGTTTTTTTAATGCACTCCCTCTTTTATGTTTGTATTTAATTGACAAAGCCGACTAGATTAAATCTGTTGGATTAAATTAATTTTGTTATTTAATTGAAAGATGTTTAAATATCTCCATAACTGTAGCAGTAAAAGGAATCAATTTAAAAAAATGAGTTTTAGCAATATGGAAAATTTAAAAATTAGCGCTCTTATACAAATAAGTATGGCAAATTAAAAAATTTGTTAGACTACTTAAACACTTCTGACATACATCTACAAATTTACAAAAACAAATTCCAAAATTTCTAAAAACACTATTTTTGTGACTATTTCTTTCTGATGCTGGATTTTTAAAGAGACTGCTGAATATTGTTACCTAAATTAACCTCGATCGAACATAATCAAAAATGGATAGGTTGCTATTTAAAAAAAAAGTGTAACCGAGGTCGAAGTAATGGCGAATCATGTACATGTCTATTTATTGTTTTTATTGTAAAAAATAATAATTAAATTACACTTCCTAACACCAAGTTTGTACAGAAAAATAAGACAGTAACTGATAAACAACCTAATAAGATATTTACATTAAGTAAATAATAATTTGGTATATTTGCTAGAAAAACAGACACTACTTATATTTTAATTTTTTGTAATCGCGTCTGCCATGAATCTACTGCAACAATCCTGATCGTAGACATTTTTATTAGAAGACGGATGATAATTAGAGCTTGACGATGTTTCAGGTAATCCGTAAGCACTTGGCGTTGGCGAAGAACTGAAAACGGTGAAGTAGCCACGCTATCCGTTGTCATACTGCGGTTTCGATTCACTGTTGTTTGTAATTCATTTTCAGATTGTAAGTGCCATGTAAGCAGTTGAAACAGTTTTGCTCATTTGGCGAACCTCCTAACCCCGACAGATAAATCTTGAATGTCTTTTCTTTACAGATGAGGAAATGCGTGGGGTAGACTGTTTGGTGACCTGTGGGGTGCCTGGTTGAGTAATACTAGTATGACACTGATTTGTAAAGTCATTATTTTGTGTCTCCTAAGACATTTGAGTCAAGGCAGTTCCTTCATTCCTTCGGAGTTGTCATCCTGGCTGCCTTGACTAGGTTGATAATCATGAAAGTAAAAAAAATTACAGTTATTAGTTAGTCTAATTTATTTTTTCTATTTTATATTTCGTCATTGTCGTGACTGGCGCTTAGACCGGTCCATTATATCAAGTCATGCAATGACTGCTGTTATATTTTATGTTATTTACTTTCTATAATGTTTAAACACTAATAATATTATTACATATGAATACCAAGATGAGTGAGGGTTTGCATGTTTAGGTTTTAGTGGTTTTCCTAAACCTTTGAAGCAGATACTTTCCCAAAACGAATCAATTCACAATGTCACACGGTTTCGTCACCACACTATACAGGTTTATACTGATCTTCTGGGACACCATACATAACACTTACATCACAATACAATATTTAAAATGTATCATACGAATAAATAAATAAATAAATAGCGGTAGTGTTTAGTCTTCTAATATCAAGTACACCAGCAGTACTTGTAACACTCAATTTCATTTTCAGATTCCAGGAACTACGAAAATGGAAAAAATTGCTCAAGGTTTTCTAGATAGATGAAACTTTCCTATGCGCTGTTGAGTCATCGACGGTTGTGGAACCGAATTTTTTAACTACAAAGGTCATAACAGCGTTGTTCTTATAGCCGTTGAAGACCACAACTACTGTTTTGCATTTGTCGATGTTGGTTGTAATGGGATGGTATCAGACAGATATGTTTTCCAAAATTTTTTTTTAAACACATCATTAGAAAATGTCATGTTTCCAGAAGGAAATTGTTTTGTCGCTGATGATGCATTTCCACTAAAAATTTACTTAACTAAACATCTCTTACAAAAGAAAAAAATAATTATCGTCAAAGTAGAGCAAGGCGTATTGTTGAAAATTCGTTTGGTATTTTGGTTAGCAGATTTAGGATTTTTGATAAGAAAATGGCTTGCAGTTTATTAACTGTAGACAATATTGTAAAAACTTGTTATAGATACAGATGAAATTTTACAGGAAAATTGAGGTCTGAGGTAATAACAGATAAGATCAATTACAAAACTTGATTTGTGTTGCAAATTGTCCAGGTTGTGTAATTCTTCTTATACTAATTTTTTACGTTTTTAACTCATTAAAGATTTAAAGATCAGGCCAACTGACCGAAACGTTGGCATTTAAAGTACATGGAATCATAATTTGACCTTTCACTACTACTACTACATAAGGCCCCACAAGTTTGAGAGAAAAAATAAACATTAACATCCAGCAGGAGTTTAAATTTAATTTAACAATATAGTAAGTTAATCGCTTTTTGGAAAAAAAAATACAAGTCCAAGAAATCAAAAGTTCTTGAAAGAAAGCATGTTCAACAGTTTCTCTTAAAAGCATCTAATAAAAAATATTTGATGATGAAGGTAGGTCGAATTTGTGTAATTGTTTGTTCATCAGCTGGTAAACTGTTTGTGATTTAGGCATTTATGTATTTATTAACTCTTTTATGGCAAGCTTTTGTGTGAATTTTGATCATATGTTGTGTGTATTTACTAATTATGACATCATTCTCTGAATTTAAGTCGCTCTGAAGAAGCCCACATTTTGTGAGCAAAACGTCAGCAAAATTTGGGAACAGAAGCCAATGTTATTGTGAATACTGAGAAGAAAAATTGAATGAATGTGGAAACATCATTGAAGTGGCAAAAATGAAGCAAATAATGTTATATCTTTTAATATAATTGTTAACGTAAACATCAACAAATGATTTCGTGTGAGATTCCTGTTTCATATATTTAGGTAATTGTAATTTTATGTATTCACTTTCTCTGAACTGTTGGAATTATAAAAACAATTCAATAATTAATTCATAAAACCATAATTCAATGAAAACATTATCCTTATGACTGATAATAAAGAGGTGTTGGATAAATATTATAAGTTGATTGTACCGCAGGCAATATTAATAGTATTTGTACTTTCAATAAATTTTGATTTATTATTTACTTTGTGCCATAACTATAGGTACGTCAATTTTTGGGAAATTATGGTATTTTTTTTTAATCATTTATTTGCCAGCTCAACAATCAGTTACATGTTATACATGGCAGTGCTGATAATAATAGTAAGTAAGCAATAACAGTACATTCTTTTATAGCTTATGAGGTAGGTTGTAAATTCCTTTACAAGTATGTTAACTAATTGTTATATTAACTAATCGATTCTGAGTTCAGTTAGGTATAAATCTTGTGGTAATTTTCGTTTGAGTCTTTGGTGTGTGTTTTTTCTGCCTGTTGTATAGAATTACACCTTCACATTTGTGTATTGTTTTCAAAGAATTTTTTGGCACTCGCGGCGATGTAACTTTGGATTGTAGGTATGTCTAGTTCGTAATGTAGTTGTTTATTCTTAATGAACCAAGGAGCATTCACTGCAATGCAGAGAATTTTGTTCTGTAGTCTTTGAATTTTTTCTATGTTTGACTTTGCTGTGTTGCTCCAGATTGTTGATGCGTATAGCACCAACGGTCGTATTAGAGATTTATACATCAAAATGGTGCATTTGGGCTTAAGAGATGACTTCCTAATAATGAGAAGGTGAAGTTGAGCTAATCGCACGTATCTTTGGTTTAATTTGTAGTTAATATGAAGTTTCCAGGTAAGTCGAGTGTCAAGGAGCACTCCCTTGACGGCGGCATCGGGGGGATTCCAAGCAATAGTATTGTTGTTGATTGTTAAGCTGGGAGGGTTTCTAATTCTTCTGAGGGAGAATGTTTTGCCTGACATTTGTGTGGTTGATGTGCATATTCCATTGGTTTGGGCTCTGTGTTTAAAATAGAGTAGTGGAAGACTTACTATATGACACCTTCTTCTCTAGTATGAGGCTTCCTCGGTCGAAGTTCGTTACCAATTGAGTTCGATACGGTTCAGCCTCGGAAGATTTCTTGATATTTTGGTTTAAAACTCAACATAACCTTGTGAGAAAACTACAGACGGTGTTCAGTAGATGCGTTCTAATAAATAAAGGGTTCTGATGACAAAGCAAATATTCCACAAACAAGAGATAAGACTTTTTTCATACTTTCTTCTAGTACTTTTTTGTCAATTTAAATACATTTTTAATACAATTTTTATTTAATAAGTAGATGAAAAACTGGCAACACATGATTATGTTATTTGCGATCTCAATTAAATACAATCATTCCGTTTATTTCTGTACTATTTCTTTCTTCTGCTTTCTTGACTAGTACCTACTAGTATCTGTTTGATATTCAAATTCTGTCAGAGGGCCACTTGTTTCATCGGACCTACGACAGCGACCGTATCACACGATTTCGATTATCGATATCATTTTTGGTATCTGAAATATAAATATAGTACCAGTACGTTTAAGACGTGAAAAATTTGACTTATTATGAGGGTTTGATCAAAATTATTATGCACCATTGGATTGGATCTCCGCGTGCAGTATGTTTTCGTGTGTGGAACTAAGGATTTCATTTTTCACTCGTATTTACGAATAATATTATCAAGCAAAATTTCGACTAGTTCGTTAACATTTGAAAATAAGATTTTTTTGACGTAACATGCCATAAGTTCAAAATCTTAATTAATAACTACGTATGCAATATCTATTAATAATGCTATTGACGTTTTCATTTAAAAATAACACTAAAATTTTTATAAATGAATGAGTCAATCTGTGATTCATATTAGTCATAGGAAGTTGTAAATAAATTAAATTACTCCCCGCAGATTTGGAAATATTGGTACTATACCGTTGTCTAATATGTATTTTTCCTCACATTATTATGTAGATTATATTTTATTACTTAATACAATTAAGCAACAAAAATTTCCTACTTCAAATTTATATTTAATTAAGAAAATTACACATTATCTTGTTTTGTTGTTTATTTTTAATCGTTCTCACTAAACTTATTTCTGTAGACCATTAGAATTATTTAGATAAAAATATTCAATTTCGTAATTCTACCGAATTATATATCACAAATGACGAATGTGGATTTTATCTTTTGTTTAAAACCACTTTTTTCTGTACCTACTTTTAGCACAAAGAACCAGCCACCCCATAGTACCCATCATGTTATTCAATGTAATAATGAAGCGACATATTTCAAATTTCAATTAATAATGAATCACACTCTGTTCTTAACACCGTATCACAGACCGTATTACGGATGTTTATATCAACAGTACGTGCTTAAGCACTCAATTTGGAAACTGTATGACATCATATACAATAATATAACGATTACTAAGAACGTACAACATAATTGTCAACTTAATTAATATTAAAGAATTTACGATTCATCTTACAATAGTTACAAAAATAGTTTGTAAAAAAATAACTCATATGTACAGTAAGTTCAGGTTTGTAATCTTAATCGAAAGTGATTTATGAACATCGCGCCTATTTAAATTTGTTTTAAAAATTATTAATAGTATATTATGAATTATATTTTAGGTATTATGTTACGAATTTCATATACTATTTTTTCAATTTTGCCTTTATTTTAAACAAATATTTCATAGTTTTATCGAAATTTTCAAAATATAGGGATTTTATATATTTGCATTTTTAGTTGGTAACAATGTTCGTAAAATTGAATTTTGACGGTTCAAAATTTAAAGTTTTAAAACATATATGCATTTGCTTACTTCTTCAAGTTAATTCAGAATCATTTTTTCCTTTAATTCCATTCTGTTTCTTTTGCTTATAATGAGTAACGAAGCTATTTCAAGTACTCCACCTGAATTGCGAGCTTTGGCCGAAGAGTCACATTATGCACTTTTGCCCCAAAAGTCGCGATTAATTTACGAAAAGGAGTTTCAAATTTTTTCCAAATGGCTAAAAGAGAATAATGTTTTGATAATATCTGAAAACATTATGTTGGCTTACTTCAGTTTGCTTACAAAAAAATACAAGGCTTCGTCATTATGGTCGAAGTATTTCATGTTGCAAACTTGCATAAATGTATACAACAATGTCAACATTGCCAATTTCTGTAAATTAACAGCATTTTAAAAAACTGCTCAAAAGGCTATGAACCAAAGAAGTCCCAAATCTTAGACATTGACAATATTAACAATTTTATCGAACTCGCTGATGACAATATGTACCTGGCAATCAAGGTATAGCTATAGAATTTTACATTTTAAATATAATTTTCCTTATCTTCATAAGCTTTTTCCATTTTATACCATCCATTTCTTCTAGGTGGTACTCATTGTTGGATACAATGGTGCTTTGAGAAGAGATGAAATTACCAAAATGACAACGAAAGATGTCGTTTTGAAAGACGATGTTATTCTGATTAACATTCCAAAAACCAAAAATAATATTGCTCGACAGTTTGCAATTACCAATCCATTATGGATTAGTTTAATAAAAAATATGTAAATGTGCGTCCAAATACAAAAATGATAGGTTCTTCATGACATATAGAAATGGCTATTGCATAAATTTCCCGATAGGTATAAATAAAATCGGTCAAATGCCTAAAATTATTGCAAGTTTCTTAAAATTACCAAATGCAGATGCTTACACTGGCCATTGTTTCCGTAGAAGCAGTGTAACGGAACTAGCCAATCAAGGGGGGGATTTAATAACCATTAAGAGGCATGGAGGGTGGAAAAGTTTTACTGTAGCCGAAGGCTACATCGATACTTCTATAAAAAAGAAACTAGATGTAGCACCGATGTTGTCGAACTCTAGCCCTAATCCTCCAACTTCACGACTGATATCGGTTGAACAGGCTACTTGCTCTTCTTCTTGTCCAGCGAATAAAGAGCCAATCGCTCAAATATCTAATGTTTCTTTTCTGGAAGTATCTAATGATGTTATTAATGTTCAAAATACTCCAGGAATTACAATTCATACCAAGGATTCAAGCAATGTCACTGTTAATATGTATAATAATTGCACCATAAATAAATAACTCTATTTTTAAATTGTACCTACCTTTACAAATATGTTTCTAAACTTAATATTATTATTATTACACCTATTTTTATACGTTACTCATTACACTTATGTTCCTAAGATAAAATTAATAAATGAAACGTTCACGAGTTTTTTTCTCAGTATTTTATTTTCGATGTACACAAATTCAATACTCGAACTACCTATATATGAATATGATTAAATACGACCCGCGCACGGATTTCCCCACATGCGCAATAGAAAAATTTTGGTGGAAACTTTAAATTGATATTAATTTGCTTTACATTAGAAAATTGTACATAAGTTCAAAATTTATTAATCTAGAAGTTACACTTTACAATTATCTAGGTAACTAAGTATATTACAAAAATTTACAAGGGATACAGTAACAAATGTAATTTATATACAGGGGTTCCAGGATTGGGTGTACGAGGATGTATTGATATCTAGTTAGCCTAGACCAGTTCCTTGCATAAACAAAATATTGCGTTACCATAGCAACGAACAATAACTTATTAGAAGTGTCAGTGTAAAGTTTGACGTCAAAAGTAAACCAGAGTCACGCAATAAATTAAATGAAAAAGATGTCCACCGAAATTGTGAAAATCGAAAAATTGGAGTATCGAGCCATCATCAAGTACCTGTATTTAAAAGGGTTAAGAGGTAAGCAGATTTACGAAGATATGCTTAATACCCTTGGTGATCAATGTCCTTCGTATGCGACCGTCAAAATTGGAATGCAAGCTTCAAAAGAGGTAAATTTTCCATTGAAGATGATGACCGATCGGGAAGGCCAGTTTCTGTGTCAGTCCCCGAAAATATCGATGCAGTTCATGACATGATTTTATCAGACCGTCGAATTGGGCTAAAACGGATATCTGAAGCACTGAATATTTCATACGAACGCGTTCATCATATGGTTCACGTCAATTTGGACATGAGAAAATTGCTGCAAAATGGATCCCCAAATGTTTGAATGTTGACCAAAAGCGTGCAAAGGTAGAAGCATCGCGTTCGATCTGTGCTCGATTTGAAAACGATGTAGACTTCTTAAACCGAATTGTTACTATGGATGAGACTTGGGTACATTTCTACGATCCAGAAACAAAGCAACAATCGATGGAATGGCGACACTCTGGTTCTCCAAGACCTAAGAAGTTTCGTGTCCAAAAATCTGCTGGAAAAGTTCTTGCTTCAGTTTTTGGGATTGCCATGGAGTAATCATGATTGATTTTTGGATAAGGGTAGAACAATAACTGGAGATTACTATTCGACATTACTGACCACTCTACGGGAAAATATTAAAGAGAAAAGACGCGGAAAGCTATCCAAAGGTGTTTTGTTTTTGCAGGACAACGCCCCTGCACACAAATCTCATGTTGCCATGCAAAAATTCGTGATTTAGGGTTTGAATTACTAGAACACCCCCTTATTCACCCGATTTGGCTCCGTCCGACTATCACCTCTTTCCTCAACTGAAAAAAGTTTAAAAGGTCGTACATTTTCTTCCAACAAGGAGGTAATAGAAGCTGTGGAGGTCTGGTTTGCAGAGCAAGAAGAAACATTTTTTTAAAGGTCTAGAGACGTTGCAGGTTCGCTGTAATAAATGTATCCAATTAAGAGGAGAATATGTTGAGTAATAAAATATTTTGACATTGAAATTTTGTTTGGTTCTATAGTAGGCTAAGAATTTTTCAATATATCCTCGTAAATAGCTAAAGTATGGATCTTGGAAGTTCTTTGAGCAGAAAAGTTGCATTACAGCATGTAGTGTATAATCAATCGCTTTAGTTATTGGCATTTAACAAAGTCAAGCAATCTTCTCAAATACAAATATCCTCTCCAGCTCCAATCAATTTATTCCCAAGATAATATTGCACCCATGAGATATTAATAGATAAACGGTGCTGAAGTGTGATTCTTTGATCCATGTGGATCTTTCAAGCGCCCAAACATGTGAATTTGCTATTCTTCTGGTTAAACGTGAGCCCCATCTGTAAAAAAAGAATCTTGTTATGAGCTCGGTTTTTAAACAAAATTGATTTAACATTTTTCTAATCACATCTCCTCGTTCCCTTTCAGTTTGCTAATGACTTGCTTCCAGGGTTGTAATCGCTGCTGCATAATTCTAAAAAATAAAATTA
The DNA here is from genome assembly GCA_030710515.1 of Abscondita cerata. Lineage (NCBI taxonomy): Eukaryota > Metazoa > Arthropoda > Insecta > Coleoptera > Lampyridae > Abscondita > Abscondita cerata. Next base: position 143,251 of record JALBCR010001661.1, on the reverse strand, counting down.
GTAAAACACATTTTTCTAAGTTTGAAGTCTTACTCGTAAATTTTTGAAATATCCTTATTATCTCTTTGTTAAAACTGCAATAAATGTTCCAGTTAGTATAAAAATCTGTTAAACCAATGTTAAAACTTAAAATTTTCAATATTTAGTTACTCATTGTTACAAACTTTTAAATGTTAAAAGAAAATAGAAAAAAATATTTATTTGCCAAATTAGAACATTCAGATCCATTTAAAATTAAAAGTTATTGTCACTATGAATTTTCAAGACTTGCAAGAACTTGGATTATTGTGGGCTTGTACTGGTTCCTAAGACCAATAACAATTTGCATCTGAAATTTACAATAACTGCGCCTTTGTATGCTATCAGTAGATTGCTCTTCGACCCAGTACTCCCAAAACTTGTCCATTCTCTTTAAACTACAAAAAAGGTAGATGCATCAAACAAAAAATTTTGTTCAATGGAAAAAAATTTTTAAAATCACCGATGATAGAGGTGGAGATATTACGACACTAAAGTGAGATGGAGGACGGTCATCAACATTAGTAGGCGATGAGTTATATTGATACTCGCAATGAAAAAAAAAAAGCAAATGCAGCAGTCAAACCATTCACTAATCAAACTCTATTAGTAGTATAACTATCACTACTACAACTTTTATATTTATATATAATATTTACAAACGTCTAAAACGAAACATTGATGTCGTTCAAGTACAATCGCTCGTTAAATAATTCACTATTATCCACAATCACTTTTTATAAAAATACAAACATCTTCTAATTTAATTTATTAATAAGTTCTACTTATGTGAAGCGTTTATTATTACAATGTTCATGTGCTGATGTGATGATAAATTACAAAATGCCAACAACAGTTAATGGTAATGGATGATGATACATGATGGATTTATTCCGATAGTTTCATTGCTATCCCATCGACATTCCTTGTGTTTATTTAAGAGAGATTCTGGTTCGTGGTTTTATGGCTGTCCTCCAGTTTCCTTATGGATTTCCATCTCAAGCTTATTTCCATATTTCATGCCATTCTTTGTAAGTGAACAGTCCTAACCAGCCATATTTTCTATATTTGCTACAAACTCTTAGTTACTGATATTATCAGGCCACCATAATTTAATATATTTCTCAAACATCGTGGTTAATGTTACTTGTAATTTGCATGTTATCGCCCAAGACTCGAAAAAACGTACAAAAGCATTAAACACATTTAATTTTAATTTCTTTTATAGTTAACTATCTTATTCCTTCCTTTCCATTTTGAAACTACGTATTTTAATTCTTCATCCTACACTATATAATAATTAACATTGGGGACATTATGTGCATCCTTGTCCCAGACCGGTACATGTTACATACTTATTGTCTGAAGTATCAACATTATGCAGCACTCATATAGTTAAATAAAGGCATAATCCATTGTAAACTAAAGAAATCTCAAGTGCAGGAAAATGTAGCTGTTTATAGAATTTTAAGGCGTGACCAGATTTACAATAATACACTCCGGGCAGAAGTAGGTATTACTTTAGCATATAATACTAAATTGGTGCAAGATAAATATAAATTATTACACCAATAATTTATTACTTTTCTGGTTAGTAGGTACACAATAATATAAAAAAATTCAAGCATTTATATTAACAAATTATGCTTTTACAATAATAATAATTAGGTAAATACAAATAAATAAATACAATACAATAATAAATAAAATGAACACAGAGCGATCTTTTTTATTTTGGATTTGAATACCTAAACTATAAATCATTAAGTTTATACTAATTTTGAACGAATAAAAATAGAAAATATTTAATGAACACAATTAAATTTGCGGCAATTCAGGTAACAACGACGCAGTATTAGAATCAAGTCATCTGAGCTGCAACTGAACCCGAAATCATCACTATCAGTTTCAATTCCAACATTAATAATTAACGATTCTGTAACAAAGTCCATAAAAACTTCGTTTTCGTAATATTCTGTCTTCCAGTTTCTTGACGTTTAGCGCACACCTTAAGTTCCAATCGTCTACCGTGTGGAGGCAAATCTTTCTTCCACTAATTTTTTTCGCATCTTCTAACTTAAAAGTTACATTGTGGGATGCTACAAGATTTTTTTACGGTAGCCCAAATCATCTCGATTGGTGTCTGAGTTTGGTGTGATAAGGCGGTACCTTAATACAAAGTATGACCAGCTGCCTGCATTATTGTGTCTATTTTGAATTTTTTAAGTTTGTTTTTGTTGTTTTTTATTAAAAATAAAGTTCAGCTTTAGTCAAATCCAATGATGCGGGAATATCGTTTTGCGTTAACCAGTCAATCATCACTTGTTTTCTGCTGTTTGAATTGGGCGCTGGATTTATTTGACATTATGGTATGGCGTGTGTCAATCACTAACACCGATTTTTCTGGCAAATTTGGTATCAGCTGGTGAGCCATTTTTCGTAATTATTGAAATTCATCTCATGATGATAATCTCCTGATTTGGTTCCAGATTTAAAATTAATAGTGCATTCTTCACAAAACCATGACTATCCCCTCCTGCATGTAACATAATTAATCGTTGTCCCTTAGAAATATTACCAAATAAACCATTTCTTGTTTTGTCGGTCCACGATTTTGAAACTGTATGGGTGCCATGGATGTAAGTTTCGTCCATGTAAATGATTGGTCGATTGTCATTGTCAGGTACATTTTAATTTTTCAAAAGCAATTTTTAAGTGTCTTATATCGGGCTTCTTCTTGTAATAATTTTCGATTATTTTCAGCCGAAGAAAATTTAAACCCCATTTTTTTTAATAATTTTGTGTAGTGAAGACCTGCCACCGACATAATCTAAATCTTCTTTTAATTTTTGTAACAAATTCTTAAGAGTTACCCGTTGGTTGTTTGTTTTATGGTAATTATAAAACGATACGCCTAATGTGATGCAGTTCTGTTTCATGTATGTCAGTAATTGGAAATTTTTCTTTCGCTTCCTTGGATGATTTAAAAACATTGGCGTCCTCTTCAGCTTCAGGATCATTTGGTGTCATTCTCTCCTTGATAATTTTGTAAAGCATACTCTAGAAACACTCTAGCCGCTGATAAATGGTTTTTGAACTCAACTCTAGAAGCATCTATGATGTTCACTTCATTGTTGGCAATTTTTTTTAAAATATTGAAAAACTTTAAACACTACTTCACGAGTTTGAGCACTAATAGCTTTTCCCTGTCCTAACTTTGACATTTTCTTAATTTAAAACTAAATATATAGACCTAGCTATGCAAGTAAACTGATAATGTTCAACTAATACTCATTTTTACCCGGTTGTGTAAAGCATAATCTTTAGTTAACAAAAGATATTAACAATTTGTTAGCCAATCAGAGGATTTAAGATTTAAATTTTAACCAATCAGAAAGACATTTACTTAACAATAGAATTAATTTTGTTTTGTACATCCAAGCTTTTGTATTCTAAATTAGTCATTTTTAAAAGAAAGTTTTACATTCCAATGATATGAATTTTGACCTGAAGTGTAGTTATTAAATTAAAATTAGAAAGATAAAAGATAAAATGTTATATTTCACATTATAAAGTGACGGTCATTATAATCATATAAAAATTTAAATTGAATAAATGAATGTGAAGCAATATTTTAAATATCTACGGTGTACCTACGCTGATATCTTATACCGCCAGTGTTTCATGCTGGAATAACCAACAGTTACGAAATCATTTTACCTTTGAGTGTACAACCGGTCCCTACTCCAACACCTTACCTGCGCAACGTGCAACTTTTTCTACAGTTACAATGGGATTGCCTGTAATTATTATTGTTGCCTTTTTAATAAGTTTATTAATTTCTTTGGTAAACTCTTGATTTTTTTGTGCAATCCAAATACGACTATCTCTATTCAATTTATCAAATAAAAGCCAAGTATAACGAGGATTGGTATTCGATTGTTTGTTCCATTATTATCCGTAGAGTGGTGATTTCATATACAGGTTGATTGCAAATTCAGGGCCACTTGATTTACTCTTATATTATCTATGATAAACCAAAAGTTTATTAAAAAAGTTTTACAAGTATACAAGATGAATATTTTCCAAACTTTGTACAAAATGGCTGACTTCTGATTTAAGCAGAAATGATATCAGCTTTATTTTTTAAATAAATCATGTAGTATTTTTTAGGCCAAAGCGATTCTTTGATAAATTCTCTTTAAAAAACTATAACACAAGTATAGCGCTAAAGTTACAAATAAATTAGTTATTTATTATTCAAAATCTAAAGAGATGTTTTCGATTGGTACAATTAATCTTAGGAGGCTGTGAAAACTAATGTGCACAACGGTCAGAATACGTATACGACAAAATGGGGAGCACTTTGAACGTTTGTTAAACTAGTTACTTTTTCTTTTGTTGTTTGGTTAGAGATATTTATAAGCTGTTATTTACATTATCTGTTTTCTGTTTTCATAGGTATTATGATATTAATTTGATGATCGACTGCTGTTAAATTTTGATTTCGTGATTCGTGACTTTTAACTCTACACCTGTTTTATAGTTTTTTAAAGACTACTAACAATCGTATTCTGACAGTTGTGCACATTAGTTTTCACAGCCTCCTAAGGTTAATTGTACCATTGAAGTTTTTTTATAAAGAGTCGTGTTTTAACACATTACGCTCGATTACAGATAATGTTAAATTTTAGAGAATAACCGATCAACCCATCTATTTCTAAATTGTTTAAGCTACAAACTAACTAATTGCTATTCTTTTCGAAAACCCCGTAGTTTGTGAGATATTTACAAAAAACTGATTCTCCTCCTCTTGTACACCATATAAAAAGTTTAGCAGGGGTCGAATCGTTGGGGACTTTTGACATAATGAATTTTGTCTTACATATATTTTTAGAACCCATAAATAATCTTTACTTGTTTAATATTAAATTTTAACTGCATACTAACATCAGATGACAAGAACACATCGCTATTTCTTACCTACTGTTTCAGAGCTTTTCACGGTGTCAATGATTAACGGTTTATTTAAAGTTTCTGTTGATATACCACAGTGTTGAATCAGAAATTTATATTATTATGTACCAGTTTCGGTTTGATGATCCATGTCGTTCTCAGTTCAATAGTTCTTGTTTTTGTTCAGTTTGCTGAAAAAATGGTTCCAGGCGGCTGGTAACTTAATTTTATGTTCTCGATTGAAGTTGCTGGATACTCTCTGGTCTCCTCTTGGCAAACAAATTTGTGATTTTGTCACTCGACGTTTATCACTTGTTCTGAACACATACAAGTGCTCTGCTACCACTAATCTTGTACTGTTACTTTTTCTGAGAAGAGAAACCATGATTTCACCTAAATTGGTTAGTATTGAAAAGGATATAATGAATTCAAACTTTTTGATTTACTAAAATTACTAAATTAGTTTTTAGTTTTGGTATCGTGGAATTTCTCAAATCTTATTAAAAAAATGTAATGTTTTCTCAAAAAATAAATTTTTGAAAATTTTAATGTTTGCTGTTGTCAAATGTCATTTACAGTAATTTTTGCTGTTTTTGTACTTTTATTTAAAATTAAACATGGACAGTGACAGTGAAATGCTTTTTAATAGATAAATTAAATTAAAAGAAGCAAAATTCCACATCATCCCGATACTGTCAAACGCGCACCAAAACTGTGTAATGACAGCATTTTGCTAAAAAATAAAATTACAATTATAATTGTATAAATATAGGTAGCATAGGTAATCAAATATCAATTTTACTTATAAAACTTACAAACGTATTTGTTGATGCTTAAACTTTTTTAAGCATAATAAAACGCACACGGTACTGAACTATGTACATTTTATTCAGAATTTGAGTTATTAGTTTCACAACTAATTCTTAAGTGACTAAACTATTATAAAAAATGTAGAAGGTAATTAGCTGGTGAGGGTAGAAACCGCCCTCAACGTAAGCATTGACCAATACAAAAAATCTAGTGGGGCAATACGAAAAAGCATATTACAAAACGCTTCTTAGAAGCTAGATTAGTACACCTGCAAAAACAAGGTTTTGTCTAAAATGTCGTGGCTTGACTAAGCTGGCGCCCTGGTGTCGCACACTGTAGGCGACTACTTAAAGATAAATCCAAATCCTTATTTATAATACTTCATACTTATAAATTTCTAAGAAGCACTTAACATTCCGCCCTCCTTGAAAGGGTTCATACACTATAAATTAAACACTAACACATCATATCCACACTGTGTTCAAGTTTCAATTGGAAGTAAGGCTAAGTTTCTAATTGCAACCTTAACAATACCTCGTGCTGTTCTAACTGATGCTACTCTCGCTATGTTGTCACCTCCATGATGCAGTTCGATGATTCTTCCTAGTCGCCAGTTAAGCGGAGGAACATTGTCTTCCTTGATCGTAACCATCGCTCCTGTGCTGACTTTATCTTGACTTTGAGATTTCCATTTTACTCGCTACTGGAGTTGTGACAGGTACTCTTTGGACCAACGATTCCAAAAATCTTGAAACATATACTGAATTTTTTTCCAATGTGTTAATCGGTTGATGTTTGTCTCCGTAAGGTTTGGTTCTGGTGGAGCCTTTAGTAAATCACATGTTAGGAAATGGGCAGGAGTTAAAGCAATATAATCGTCGAGATCATTGGAAATTGGGGTTAAAGGTCTAGAATTTAAACAACTTTCAATTTGTGCAATTAAGGTAAACATTTCTTCGTAAGTAAGCACATTATGTTCCACGACCTGTTTCAAAATGATATTTGGTGTTTTACTGTGGCTTCCCACAGTCCTCCAAAATGTGGGTGATCGAGAAGGTATAAAATGCCATTTTGTGTTATCTTCTATCAGTAATCGTTGAAATCTTTGTTTATATTCGGGTGAATTTAATATATTTGACGCGATTTCCCATTCATTTTTAGCGCCGACAAAGTTGGTGGCATTGTCTGAATACAAATTTACTACATTGCTTCGACGATAAAGCGTTTATAAGCACCTAAAAACCAGCGGTGGTCAAATCTAAAACTACTTCTAAGTGACTGGCCTTTTGTTGCAAAGCATACAAACACTGCAACATATCCCTTTATGTAGCACAATTCCTCGACCTCGTTTGTGATATATATTCGAAAGGGACCACAGTAGTCAACACCACTAGTTGTAAATGTGGACAAGTCACTTGAACGCGATTAATAAGTAGATTTCCCATTATATGTTCTACTAATTTCGGTTTGGTTTTGCAACCTCTTACGCATTTTCTTAACACTCCCTTTATGGAATTACGACTACCATTGGCCAAAATTGGGTTTGTAATGTAGCCAAAATGAATTGGACTCCTGTTGTTGGAACGAGATATTGGCTTCTGTTAGCCGTCCGCCAACGCGAATTAATCCATCCTTGTCTACAAATGGATTCAATGAAAGTATTTTACTTTTCTTTGTTAACCGCATTTTTTTTTGTTAATGATTCAAATTTAGTTTAAATTCTTCTCTTGTTGACATAACCATATTAATTTTTTACAGTCGCTCTTTGTATTTCTTCGTCCGATAATGCTCCATAACTTCGGTCTCTAATTCTTCGCCTGCTATTTGTAAATGAAACGAAGGCAGAATGCGGTTACTCTCTTCAATGTAACTAAGGAGTTTATTAAATTTAAAATTTGTGGCTCAAACTGCAAAAGGTTTCTAATGTTGTTACTGAACAAGACACTTGAACCTTTCTTTTCTTCTAAAACCTCTGGTATTATTAACTTGTGCGGCCATTTATTTGTTTTGTACTTCAAGAATTCCACACCATTCCACCCAATACTGAGTTGCATAATTCTTCGGGTGTTGATCCTCTTGATAGTAATGTTTTCTGTAGGGTTTTCATTCGTACCGACGTGTTTCCAAGAGTGAATTGGCAGGTTAAGCCGCGAATTTGGCTCTACCCTATTTGCGACAAATGTCTTCCACGACTTTGATGTCGCTGTTATCCAACATAATGATATCGTAAAGTCCGTCCAAAATATTCTTGATTAAAGTTAATTGGTAGTGCTTGCTTAACCTTTTATGTTGTAATTCAGCACAATAATGCACTACAGAGTTCTAGTCTCGGTATTGATGTAGACTCTAAGTGGAGCAACTCTGATTTAGAGCACAATAATAAACTTGATGCGTGATTATTGAAATTATCCGGGTAGTTCGAATGTAGATGCAACAACCATATGCAGATTCCGACGCGTCACAACACCGTGCAATTCTATTTCCTTGTAGTTTGCATGCACTAGAACGTTTCGATTGATTTTCAATGTAGTAAGTAGATTTAGGTCTGGTTTTTTTCATCTATTAACTTTAATGGTCGGTTAACTACTATGGAAACACAGTATTGAAACAATCAAATTTTTAGAAAATTGCATTTCCAAGGTGATTAGCCGACAGGTAAAATTAACGGGAAGTGAAAAAACCGGACCTTAATTGATTATAATATTCCACCCAGTCAGAAAATATGTTCATTGGAATAGATTCATCCCAATTTAACTTCAATTGCCACAGCCTTTACATTATTATTTTTGCCTTAGTAGTAACGGGTCCAACTAATCCTAATGGGTCGTAAAGTTGTGCAATCGAAGGTAAGTAGTATGCTTCTTTTTGTAACTTTATTATTTGGTTTAATATTTGTTGAATATTACAAACAATCATTTGAGGAGTTCCATAGTAAACCCAATGTTTTTGATACTCTCTGTCGTTATCAGCAAAGCTCATAATTGCATCAGTTTTAGTCTCTTGACTAATTATATTATTTATTTCGTTATTATTAGACCTCCACTTTCTAAGTTCGAAACCACCTGTTTCCAAAATGTTATTGATGTTGTGATATATTTCAATTATTTCTTCTTTTGTCTGAGCTCCCGTAATTAAATCGTCGACGTAGAAGTCGCGCTTGATTATTGTCGATTGAGACGGATGCGGTTTTCTCAAATGATTCGCTTATAAAAAATTTAGAAGGTAATTAGCTGGTGAGGGTAGAAACCGCCCTCAACGTAAGCATTGACCAATACAAAAAATCTAGTGGGGCAATACGAAAAAGCATATTACAAACGCTTCTTAGAAGCTAGATTAGTACACCTGCAAAAACAAGGTCTGGCCTAAAATGTTGTGGTTTCACTAAACTGGCGCCCTGGCGTCGCACACTGTAGGCGACTACTTAAAGATAAATCCAAATACTTATTTACAATACTTCATGTTATAAATTTCTAAGAAGCACTTAACAGTATTAGAATCATCTCTGAAATAATGTTTTTTATATGTATGTAATTGTGTTCCATATTCATTAATATCGAAATCAAATGTATGTCCTTTCTTAGCATGGGCAAAGCGTACTGTATCAATGCTTTTTTTAAACAATTATATTCATAATTTTTTTCTTTTGCCAAATCTACACTAAATTAAGAGACAAAACGAGAAGTGTAGATAAACCTTGCTTGATTTATAAACTAAATTGTATTAATTGTAAAAAACCACATGTAAACCAAATTAAACCAAAATTAAAAATAAAATTAAAAATAATAAATATAATTACGAAAACAGACAGAAGACATAAGTCTATCAACTCACCGATTAAAGAAGCACACCATTTTAATTTTGATGTCTCTACAGTATTAGATATTGAAACTAATTACAAGAAAAGGTTGATTTCGGAAATGATCTTTATTTCTTATGACAGTAATGTAAACGTCAATAATGATGCATCTAATTTAAGAAAGAAATAAAAAAGAATTATCATTAATACCTCACTAACTTCAGTAATACCATGTAATAGCCACCACCCTTAATTAACATTCAAATAATGCGAATGCTTGTCTACATTGGCACAAAAATAATTATTATCTTATTACATGTTACCTCTTCCGAATAGAACGTGTGACTTTTATCATTTGGATCCTAGCATTAATGTAGATGCTTACTGGATTTGTTGATAAGAGCTGTCATTCTCGACGTCACCACAAAACGAAGTTCCAAGAACAGCAACATCTTACGTTTCATTTCGATTATCAGAATTTCCCCGATAAAATGTATGTATGTATTTACAAAGAATCAATAAAAGCGAAACTTTGAATTGACCCCGACAAAAACTAAACACGGGAATGGAAGAATGGATAGATGTTGCCGATGCTCTAAAAAAGGAAGAAAATAGATGGAGATGGACTTATGATAGCAAAAGCTGGAGAAGCATTAAAGAGTCGAGCGCATGCATATTACTGAGACTGGAAACCAATTCGTCGTACATGGGAAGAATTTCGAAACGATTTAATTGTGGCTTTTCCAGATCGAGAAACAGCGGGCGCTCGTGCTTTTTTAGCAGCCACATTAAGAAGTAATGACTGCAGTTCCCTTAGTGATTACGGCATCAAGCAGCTTAGACCGATCAAAAGATTTCATAATGCTATTCCTTCGAGTACAACAATTAGCATGGTGGAATACGGGCTGGGTCATAACGAAGCTCAAGCTGTTATTAGAATGCAACAACCGAATTCAGAAAGAAAACTTTTGAAACTATTAAGCGAGTACAATGCGCGACGTCATATTACAATCCAGCAAAGACACCGAAATTCAAATGAAACTGAATTATCAATGGCAAAACGGCCTGAAAAACTGGGGTGCGGACAATTGGTCCCTGGACAAACTAGTTAAAGGAGCTTGTTTTCGTTGGACACCATCAGGCTATGTGTAGTTTGAAGCCAAATATCAAGCAAAACAACAAAGTTGTGTCGATTCAAAAGGAACAAAGACAAACTGAAACGGAAGTACCCACTTGCACCCATTGTGAAAAAACAGGACACACGGAGACCAATTGCTGAAGTAAACATGGAAAACCGAAGAAAACGTTTGTGTTACGAAAATGACGTCAGTTGGAAATAACTCCGCTTGCGACAGTGTTGTATAAACAAGCTGTACCTAAATTTACTTATCTTGTTGATAGCGGTGCGGATGCATCGATAATAAAATATTCCGTGGTAAAAACTTTAAATGGCAAATTGAGCGCGAAAAAACTATTCCATCTTTTATAGGACTTGCTGCACAAATCGTGAGTGCTATCGGTACTTGTGATCTGATCGTAGCATTACCAAAAGTTACGTTAGAAATTTGTTTTGTGGTTGTGCCAGATGATGCTATAATATGAGAAAGTTTTTCAGATTATCCTAGTCCGATAGTACTTGTGCAAAAGAAAAATGGAGAAACTAGAATGTGTGTCGATTTCCGTGATTTAAATAAGCGAGTTTTTAAAGAAAAGTATCCGTTACCCATTATGCAAGATCAGATTGATTGTCTATGTCATGCAAAATATTATATAAAATTGGATATGAAGTCGGGCTTTTACCAAATGGAAATCGATGAAGAATCTAAACACATTACAGCTTTTATAACACCGGACAGGCTTTATGAATTTCACAGAGTACGTTTCGGGTATGTTTATTTATTTATTTATTTAAGTTTACAAAGTAGGGCCACAGGTAAACCTAAAACGGCCCTCAAAAAAGAATACATATTAAGAACTAGACTTAAAGTAACATTAAATTTGAAATTAAAATTAGAGATTATCCTCTACTAATACTCAAAACTGGTCACCCGGATACAAGATTCGAAACAATTTTCTTTTTAAATGTAGTTTTAGAATTATTGAAAATGTCGATGTTATAAAATGACGTATTATAAAGATTTAAGGTATGAATGAAAAATGAGTTTTTATAAGAATCAGTATTGGCTTTTTGGTGTGGAATAACGAAGGAGTGCGAGTGGTTGTCCTAGGGATGCGGAAAGTGATCTCACCTAACATGTATGGACAGTCAATATAATTATTAAGAATTTTATAAAGCATCATTAAAGCTGCTACATCACGTCGTTCAGCTAAGCATTCAATTGAGGCAATTTTTCTAAGTTCACTGGTCGGTAGATCAAAAGGACATGGACTTTTATTTACTTTATAGTACAAATATCTCAGCATGTAATTCTGAACTCTTTCAATATTGGATACATATTTTTTATTAAATGGTTGCCACACGGTAGAACAATAGTCAAGCCTACTCCTGACCAACGAGTTAAACAGCATGACAATTGGTTTTATGTCGGTGAAATCACTTGTGCATCTCTTTATGAAACCTATTAGTTTGTAGGAGTTATTAACAATCATGTTGACATGAGTGGTGAAATTGAAATTATTGGTAAAGATAACGCCCAGATCTTTAACAGATTCAACAGACTCTAGTAGAACACCATCCAGATAATATTCTGCTACATAGTGACCTTTTTGTCTAGATATTGACAATACAACACATTTTTTGATATTTAATAAAAGTTTATTTTCATTACACCAAGTATTTAAACTATTTAAGTCATTCTGCAGCAATGATTTATCTGAATTGGATTTGATAGAGCGGTACAATTTGAGATCATCGCCATACAATAAGGAAAGAGAATGAAATATATCTGGGAGGTCATTTGCAAAGATGACGTAAATTAGAGGTCCAATCTTTGTACCTTGTCCAATTCCTGATAAAGGAACAATACTTTTAGAATAATGATTTAGAAAATTTACCCTAAAACTGCGATTTTGTAAGTAGGAACAAAAAAATGATAAGACAGATTTACTAGCACCAAGTCTGTATAGTTTAGTCAAGAGAATATCATGATCAACCACATCAAAGGCCTTTGAAAAGTCGGTATAGATTACATCTATTCTTCCACCTTCATCTAAAACAGAATGCACATAGTTAGAAAATACGAGAAAATTTGATTCCGTGCTCCTCCTTGGAATGAAACCATGCTGGAGCGGACTAAGTGAATTTTGGACACTATTGAGTAGGATTTTATAAATGACATTTTCAAAGACCTTTGGTGGGCTATTCAAGATAGAAATTGGTCTGTAATTTGTGACCTCTGATTCAGACCCTGATTTGAAAACAGGAGTTAGTTTTACTGCCTTCCAGAGGTCAGGAAAATACCATTGGATAAAGACAAATTTATAATAAAATGCAACTGTGATACTAGAACTTCCTTAAGTTGTTTAAATATAAATGTTGGAATTCCATCGGGACCACTACTTTTTTATTTTTCAAATTATTGAAACCTTCGAGTACATCGTTAACTGACACAAGACCAAAATTAAAAGAGTTATTGTTAGTTTGATTAGGATTATTGCACATAATTTTTCCAATATTGTACTCAGGTGGGATACTGCTATGAACTGAGCTAAAAACTGAGCAAAGGCATCAGCTATGTCTTTCCCTTGGTATTTAACCTCATTATAGAACATTTCATCTAAGATTTTGGTTTTAGATCTCAACAGTTTAGTGTATGACCAAAACTTGCTAACATCAGTACCAACTGACATTTCCACATCTTTTATAAAATCAGAGTACGCATTATCAATAGTTGATTTTAAAAGAATTCTATCTCTTTGAACCTTGTTTCAAAGTATACAGAAATTTTTCTTTTTTTAGCTAACTTATTGTTCTTTTTTAGTAGTCTAATTATTTCTTTATTAAACCATACTGGGTATTTGCTCTCTGATCTTATTTTCTTGATAGGAATGCAGGTATCAAAGATATTATATATAATTGAATAGAATAAGTCCACAACACTGTTTAGATCAGTTTGATCATATAAACGGTTCCAATCTGACTCAATAATTTTATTGTTCATTCGCCTGCTGTTTGCTAGCGTGCAATCGACAAAGTACTAGGACACCTAAAGGGTAACATTGCATTTGTCTATATTGATGACATTTTAATACCATCAACTACGATCGATGAAGGATTGAAGAATTTAGAAATTGTATTGAATGTCTTATCTAATGCTGGATTTTCTCTGAATTATGAAAAGTGTGTGTTCTTTGCCACAGAAACCGAATACTTGGGTGTAATTTTAAATGCCGGATCAATTAAACTGAGCCCTAGAAAAGTAACTGCTTTAACTCAGACACCTGTTCCAAAAGATTTAAAGAGTGTAAAACAATTCTTAGGACTCACCGGGTATGTATTTCCGCAAAATTTGTTAAAAACTTTGGCAGGTAGTAGCACCGATAACGACATTATTGCGTAAAAATCAAACATTTAAATGGTCAATAGAGTGTGAAAGTGCTAGACAGTTAATTATTAAGAAATTAACAAGTTTTCCTTTCTTGCGAATTTATAATCTTGAACTTAAATGTCAATTACACACCGATGCCAGTTCAATCTGAATAGGAGCCACTTTTTTACAAGAAGAAAAAGGCATTGTGCGTACAATTGCGTATTACAGTCGTCGCACCACAGATTACGAAGCCAAGTATCATTCTCACGATTTAGAGACTCTAGGTATCGTTGAGGCTGTGGAACATTTTTGTGTCTATCTGTACGGAGTGCTTTTAGCGTATTTACAGACTGCAATTCAGTGCGCGCTACTACTTAACATTTACATCCAGGCGTAGACCATTAGTGGATCAAATTACAGGACTTTACTATCGAATATCGGCCTGGTCGTAAAACGACTCGTAAACTATTTAAGCCGCAATCCTGTTGATAACGACCGTGAAGTAAGAATACGTGCTTTAAAAACCATAAACATAAACAAAGTGTCGAATATTCAAACATTACGAGAATTTCAAAGAAGTGATCCGTTTTGTTGCGATATATTATGTAATCCGAGCAGTAAGCTAAACTTGAACAACCTAAATGTTTCGTATCGGTAGACGCTCGTTTGTTATTTTGGCTTAGATTGGGACAATGCTTAAAAAATATATTAGAAATTGTCGAGACTGCGTTCTTGGAAAATCACATACTGGTCCTCGGGCTGGTTTATGGCAGCACGGCGAACAACCGACTGACATTTTAGAAACTTAGCATATTGATCACGCCGGACCTTTAATTAAAGCAAATGATTGTACGCAGATTCTGGCGATAGATATTGTGCTTACAAACGGACGGACGGCGGACCTACCTCCAAACAGTATCTCATGTTAAGTTTAATAAAAATCGGACTAACGATAGATATTGTGCTTACATACAGACGGAGGGCGGGTGTACATCCTGACAGTATTTTTTTGGTTTTATTATAACTACAACTCTAGTTCGTCGGAAAAAGAGAAAAACAAGAGGTGTTTCTAGACCATCGCACAACTCATCTTATTTATAAAAGCATGTGCAGTAAAAATTAAACAACCTGAGGATTGCACAGTTTTTTAGACCTTTAAATCATTCTCGCATATTAGAGGTATACTGAAAGTAATCTGTCACTGAAGGTATCAATTTGTATTATATAAGTAGATAAAAAGAAAACTTAAAATGAAGTATGTTTCGTTTTGTTTTTGCCAAAATGTTCAAACTTTGTGTACTTGGAAGAGTATTGTAAGTTTGCATTCTTTTTTTATCGGATTTAAAAATATACATTTTCTTCAATCGTCTGATTTATTATTTCTATCGCGTACCTATACATTCTATGACCAAGGAATAAGTATTATTTGGCAAATTCATATAAATTTGTAATTTGACACAAGTATCCAAATAAAAGATCCTCTTTAAATAAACCTAACTAAAAGAACAATGCGAACATAAAATACTAAAGAGTTTTTTTTGGAATACCTAATAACGAAAAAGGATTAATCATCTAAATTAGTTTGGTATAAAAATAGCCAAACAGTTAATTTTAATTAATTAATTGCTTGTTTTATTTAGTGCAATGTGGTTTATTTGAAAATAAAATAGCATTCTTTAGACTGCGTGACAAATAACTATAAATTCAGTTGGTGGTTTTAGATAAACAAAAGTCGAATAATGTAACGTTCTGTTCATTTAAAATCATAAAGGAACTGTTGAATACCAGATGCTTTGAATTAGAGCTAACAACTTATGTGTGTTATTCACGTATCTACTGGCAAACAAAAAAAAACTGCAAAACAACTTCAAGGACATAATGATGTTTGCATAATCACAAGGTTTGTTATTTGTATAACACTTCCCCGCGAAATTTGCTTTATTGCTACGGCACTTTGAAAATAAGTGACCTTAGAAATAATTCCGTCACATTTTAAGTTTAATCATTAATTAATTAAAATCGTCTCTTTATGTGTTATTTATTCGATAAATGTTTCTACTTTTATTGTTTGTATTAGTTATTAATTAATTGTAACATAAGGAGCATGTAATTTTTATCGATTAAATAATGTTACTGTATCATATGCGACCAGGTTTACACATTTGTGCTACAGGATTATTGCTTAATCTGAACCAGTTTTAATACAGTATGCATGTATAGACAACACGCCGTACAGCATAAAAATATTTGTTAGCTAATTTTTAACAAATTTCTTTACATCCACTTAAATTACATTAACGTACAAAAAAACGTCTTTGTTTTCACGCATCCACGAAAAACTGCACCAAAACATAATTTAAGATAAATTCAAATTTAAATTAATAAAATTTCATACTTACATATAGTTTGGAAGTTATCGCTACATTTGTTTGAACGACGTTTTCAAACTTCTAATTTGGAACGCTGTGATTAGTGGAATTAACGTACGGACTTCTTAAGGCTCCTCTGCAGTATATTGCATTAATATGTAATTTTTGGATAATTGTAAAACCATTTTATACGTTAGTGATTGATGAAAAGGTGATCGATATTTTATTCGTTATATCTTATCTATACAAGACTTGTATGAACTTGTTTTAAAAAAAAAATTG
Organism: Abscondita cerata; assembly: GCA_030710515.1. NCBI lineage: Eukaryota > Metazoa > Arthropoda > Insecta > Coleoptera > Lampyridae > Abscondita > Abscondita cerata. Next base: position 126,530 of record JALBCR010001661.1, on the reverse strand, counting down.
ATTACTGCATAATTAATAAAAAACTGAAATATTGCATAACCATTTTATGGGCACACCCTTGAAAGTATTCAAATTTTCTTGTTATATTTGGATGTAGCCTGGTTATTGCTAGTCCGGAATGTCAGTATTTTTGTTTTAAAATTTTTCTTGGTCAAAATATTGAAAGAAAACTGTTTTAAAAGTAGACAACCAACATTACACATAATTGAAAAAAGTACGGTTACTCGTTTATACCTACTGCCTCAGTATAATCGTTGAATGAAAAGGGATAATCGTTATACTTATAACAATAAATGGTAAATAAAACTATAATTGAAAACAATCTGAAGTGTTTATACTTTATACTTTACAGAGCAATCACATTAGTAAAATGAAAAAAAAAATACTTACTAAAAAAGTAACATATTGTATTAAAATGACATAAATTATTATTAAACAAAATTCACACTTATCTACTACAAATCGGCGCGTTTAATTTCTCGAAGAGGTAAATTTCGTGCAACTCTTGAATCGACAAGCTCCGGAAGTAACGCGGACAAGTAAAATGTTTCTAACTGCTGCTCCATTTTTGACGACCAGAAATTATCATCCCTAATAATTTGCTTGCACATGATACCATTTTTTGTGTATATGTTACGCCCAAACATCGAAAACGCTCACGACCGCAACGCGTTCTGGACGGTGCCGAACGATCAAATACCGAAATGACATAATTTTTCGCTTTGTGTCCCTTTTCGTTGACCACGACGCGTCGTGGACAATGCTCAAACGGCCACAACGCGTTCTGGATAATTTAGAAAGCTCATAAACCGATCTTTCTTGTCTAGACTTGTCAGTGTGTTTCCGACTGCCTTCGAGTGAAGATATGTCTATGTTATTAAGCGAAGTCGCTACTATTGTAGCTAAAAATGATAATACGAGAGAGGTGTTTAATGAATGTTTAATGTTAAGTAAATTTACAAAAATAACTGAAAATTTCAAAATCTTTATTGTAGGCTTATTTCTACATGGAACTTTATTCACTTGTTTTTGCAGGCACTATTATTGTGGCATTTAGAATTGCACAACACTTTATTAGCCTTGCAGTTGCACTTTTTTGTACTACAATAACGCTTACAATGGCACATGACAAATCCTTGTTTTGATCCAGATGAAAGAGCTGAAGCTTTTCTCAAATTTAATGAACAACTTGGAACATCCGATGCGTTTATAAAATTTGAATCAGCGAAGTCGAATTCATTGCGACTATAAAGTCTTTCCAGCAAGCCCTCTTTAGTTCCCAATTTATACAAGCTGGAATCATTAACGCTTAGAACAACAGCTAGAACACTCCTAGGAGCAAGCCGCCCCCTGTCGACATCTGGAACTTTGACTACGACATTGTGACCGATCTCAGCAGGAGGTAGTTTATCACGGGACAGCGCTAGCATTTTCCAGCTTGCTTCTCCATTCCTGCTGTAGCAGTTTTGCGTTGCTCTCTGATTGCATCACGTCGGCAGCAAAGGTTGCATACAATGTCTCCTTCAATTTCAATCCCACACTTCATGTGTACTTTTAAGCTGCATGTATTACATGGTTGGGTAACTCCAAAATCTTCGCAAATAGAACATGCTGTCACAGTGGAAACTGCATTGGTTACATTTTCTTCCCTTCCTGATCTTTTCGAGTGTCATCCTCGACATCCCTTCCAAGATTTTCTCCAAATCTTCTTCCGTTTCCAAAGATTCATATGTTTCCCTTTCCAGAGAAGAATCTGCCAGTCCGATTCTTTGCTCGTCACCAAACATGGCCTCGTAAGGACTTTTTCTAATCCCTTCGTGCAAGGCACGATTTTTTTGCTCTGAATAAACCGTAATCCCTCTGACCATTTTTTGGTATCATTGTCAAGCATCCACGCTACCAACATATCTCTGACGTCCTGATTGGATCGTTCTACCGATCCTTGGCTCTGTGAGTGGCGGGGCTTACCATGCACAAGTTTAAGGCCTGGCCACAGATTCCTTAACTCTTCAATTATCTTATTAGAAAATTCTCTACCGTTGTCACTTTGCAAAATAAAGGGAGCACCGAACATGCAAAAATGTCTACTACATTATATGCGACTTCTTCAGCTGTTTTCGTTTTGAGTGGTTTCAAAATTGTAAATTTTGTTAGATGGTCTTGGTAGTTCAATATGAAACGATAGTCGCGGTCGGCTTCGGTCTGCATATCGATCAAATCTACTTGACATCTCGAATTCATGTGATTTGATAGGATTGGTGCAACAACTAACCCTTTTTTCTTGATCTTCTTCTTTCCCTGACATTGCTCGCAGAGAGATAAATAGATCTGTATAGCTACTCTCGTAACATTGCAATATTTTTTGTTGATTTCAGCCTCCATAACTAGAAAGAAACAAAGAACCCTTTAAGTGTGTGTAAGGTGGGTCGAATACTTACGACAAGAAACTATTTTTACCAAATTAGTATTTTTTCTGTTAATTATTCATGATGAAAAAATCCAATTTTCAACTAAATACGTAATTTACAGTTTAGAATTAAGAAATGTAGGGATTTATGGAACACGTATAGAAAATAATTAGACCAATATTTAATAGAAATAGCTTCTAAGTAACATACCTCTTGTTCGTTTGTGTCCAGTTGCCATATGAGCATCTTCAATAATGCCAAAAAGATTCCCCGTTTTACAGTAATATCGAAAATTTCCATCCTGTGTTCCTTTGGGCTTTTCAATTAACTTTTCAGATTCCCCAATTGTTATAATATCATACCTTTTGAGTCTTCTGTATTGTTTGGACGACAAGGGCATTTTGCTATCTTTTAAGCGGTTCGCTTCTTTCACTTCTCGGACGATCTCTTCATACCGTTCGTTCGTAAAATAATCACTCCGATCATTGCTGTTATCAACGATATTTTTAAGTTTTTCATTAAACACCTTTCTCGTATTATCGTTTTTAGCTACAATAGTAGCTACTTCGCTTAATAACATAGACATATCTTCACTCGAAGGCAGTCGGAAACACACTGACAAGTCTAGACAAGAAAGATCGGTTTATGTGCTTTCTAAATTATCCAGAACGCGTTGTGGCCGTTTGAGCATTGTCCACGACGCGTCGTGGTCAACGAAAAGGACACAAAGCGAAAAATTATGTCATTTCGGTATTTGATCGTTCGGCACCGTCCAGAACGCGTTGCGGTCGTTTTTTTCGCTCAGTGAGCGTTTGCGATGTTTGGGCGTAACATATATAATAAAATAACAGTGCTTTCGTCTCGTTATGTGTAATTGATCTTGAATTTGAAACATATAGTTGTGGTTGGATTTTAACCGAATATTTACTGAACCATGGTCGTTGTTTTTAACTGTACAATACGAAATGACTTTAGACCGAATAGCATCTGTGACGTTCATATCCCGTGCTCCATAAGGATATTTCACTTTAATGATTCCATCAGTCAACCCATCGGGAGAAGCTCCCAAGTACCTCTTTTGATTATCTACAAATAGTCCACATTTTCCAACTGTCTGATTATAATGCTGTTTAAATTTTCTAATCGCGTTTTCTTCATTAATAATTCCGTGTTGAATTGTTTTACAATATATTGTTTTTGGATTACCATATAAAATCGTTTTTACAAGATTGGCTGTTGACGTATCGTCTTCATTTTGCATACTCTTCCAAAGTTACTTGCAGCAAGGCGAACCAATTTTTCTTGAAACCATACAGGATTGGAAATTTGTCCTTTAGTGATAAATTCAATTTCAATTATATTTACATTTGATATTTAATCTAATAGTTTGTTTTGTAAAATTAGCAATCATCCGGATATTTGTCTTCAACTCTATGCTCACTAATATTGTCATAATCATCATATTCTTTATAAACGATTAACAATATTTTTTTATTATTTTGAAAACGTTTTCTATTCAAACAGAATCTTTCTTTTCCAATTTTACCGTTATTCAGAATGGATTAACTTAAAAAAATTGCATCTTTTGTTAAAACTCACGCCAGCTGCATTGCATCTGGACTCATAAAACTCCCTCAATGAGAAACTAACTCATTTTTCACCTATCAACTTGTTTATTATATGATTAAAATTTTCCGTGTAGTTATTGTGTACATCATGCAATAAACTAAACGAATGATTAGCTACTCTACTTACGCATTTGTTAAAATCTTCAAACAAATTGCTCTTTTTGAAAGATTCATATAGGTTTCTTTCTCCAAGTTTTAGTCCACTGCAAAAATATTTGTACTCCTTAGGATTTATTTTGCATTTCGGTCTTACACAGCTTTTTAATTTTGCTACAATAATTACGTAATATGTAGTCTCTGCATTCGATTTTTTCGATGTAAAAGTTTGGCCCATAAGTTTTTGTGTCACAATTTTTTTTATACACGCTGCTGTCTTCATCTCCGATAATTTTACCATATTTTACCCCATGTAAATCCAGAGAACATTTAAATCTGTCCATAATAACCTGAGACTCCATAAAAGTTTTTAAAACAGTTATGTGCAGGAATGTTCTCTGTCTTATATTTTTGACAGAATGCACAATATTTATTTTTGACGCCCAAGTATGAAACTTTTTTAGTTTTGGCACCTATGCAGGCGACACCTGATGACGCATTGTAATTAGTTTTATAGAAGCGCTAACACCAAGCGCCATCCTCAATGACTGTTATGATAGGAATACCGTCGAGATCTACATCGCCGCAATCTTTACCTAACTTTAATTCTTCCATTTCAGCAACTCACATTTCTTCAAATGCAGCATCACCAATTTTTTTTGGGACCATCACTTCTTTTGACATGTATGTGTGTACATTGAAGGTACGTTTAGAGATGAGCATAACTCACCCCTAGATTCCCAAAGTGGTCCAGGTGAACCCCCAGGGGTCCACGGGAGCCCGATAGGGGTCTACGCTTGCGTGGAAAAAAATGGGGGTCCACAACTCGTTAACGGGGGTCTATAAAAATGTATTAGGTGACCCGACTTGACTTCTCCTATGAATAAGGGAGACAATAATATATATAGGCAGACAATATTATAAGAAGCTTGACTTCTCCTATGAATATAGGAAGACAATATTATAAGAAGCTCAGCAATTGTTTTTGTAAGAACTTGCATATTCCATATTCAGAAAGAGCGTGTCAAGACTCGCCGATGCCGCGCCGCCCGCCCGCCTAGTTAAAGTCGTGTCTGAACTTGCATGAACTTGTTGGATTTTTCTTTAATATAAATACGAATGCGAATGATAAACATTACTCAGTTGTTTCCGGAATTTCAAAAAGAAAGTGTACCTATATAAGTGTTCACCAGTGACGGAAGTAGTTTTCAGACTTTTGAAAATTAAAGTGAATTGATATTATTGTTTGCCAGTGTTGGAAAAGTAAGTACCTACCTATCTATTTGTTAGCAACTTGTATCTTAAAAGCCACTTCTATTATGTTTGTTAAATCATTTTAAGATTACTTAACAAACATTTTTTCATATTTACAGGTAAGTAATTGATACGAAACATGGCTGAATCTAAGACGAGTACAGTGTTGAATATTTGAAATTTGGTTTTCTTCCATCAAATACAGACAAGCGATTGCCCATGTGTCTTTTATGCAACAAAGTCTTGAGCAATGACTCTATGAAACCATCGAAGCTGGAAGATCATCTAAGAAGGTGTCATCCTGACAAAATAGGTAAGGATTTGAAATATTTCCAAACATTGAAGGAAAAGTATGAAAAGAGACCCACCGTGCATAGTATGTTCGCTTCAACGTCTGAAAGCAACGACGATGGCTTGCGGGCATCTTACAATATCTCATTACTTATAGCAAAATCTGGGAAACCGCATACCATTGGAGAGGAGTTAATTTTGCCTGCTGTTGAAGAGGTCTTAAAAACTGTCCTGCACAAATCTTCATTTGACATACTTAAAAGAATTCCTTTGAGTAACAACACTGTACAAAGACGTATTGATGAAATGAGCTCTGATGTTGAAAGTTTCTTGTGTAATTATCTGCAAACAACTCATTTTTCTATTCAACTGGACGAGTCAACTTTACCTGGCAATGAAGCATTATTATTGGCATATGTTCGATTTATCAAAGGCGAACAAATGTTTGAAGAGTTACTATTCGCGAAAACTTTGAAGACTGACACTAAAGGTGAATCAATTTTTAATGTTCTGAATGATTTTTTACGGAAAAATCAATTGCATTCACAAACATTATTTCGGTGGCAACAGATGGAGCTCCTGCCATGGTCGGGCGATATCGTGGGTTTATAAGTCATCTTAAAAGGATTATACCAGAGGTAATTGCAATTCACTGTGTCATCCACCGACAACATCTAGTAGCGAAAAATTGAGTGATAGATTGCACCAAGCGCTTCAATTTGTGATTAATGCAGTTAACAAAATAAGAAGCAATGCATTAAATACGCGCTTATTTGCACAGTTGTGCGAAGAAAATGATGAGGACTTCCAACGATTGCTGCTACATACCGAAGTACGCTGGTTGTCGAAAGGTGCATGTCTATCAAGATTCTATTTGCTTTTCGACTCTGTTTTAGAGTTTCTGAACACTAAAGATCCTGTTTTAAAAGAAAACCTCATGAATTTCAAAGCAGACATTGCGTATTTGACAGATTTGTTCAAAAATTCAATGACCTCAACCTACAGTTACAAGGGGACAGCCTCAATTTGATAAAAACAAAGAGTGAAATTTCAGCTTTTCTTGGTAAACTGAAACTTATGAAGCAAAATATTGGTCGACGTGAATTTTCCCAGTTTCCAAATTTATCGCAGGTAGAATGCCTCGACGAAGATATTCAGACGTATGTTCAACATTTGATTGCCCTGTATGATGATTTTAAAATCAGATTTGAAGACATTCTGTCGATGGATATACCACCATGGATAATAAATCCATATGATGAAACTGAAGTGGAAAATGTGGTACTGCAAGAAGAGCTACTCGAGCTTAGCACTAATGAGGAGCTCAAAGTAGCATTCAAAAGAGGGTATCAATCATTTTGGCTGCAGGCACAAATACCTGAAAAATATCCAGGACTGTGGGGAATTGTGCAAAAATTTCTCATAGCGTTTCCTTCGTCATATCTTGTCGAACGCAGTTTTAGTGCCGTAACAAACTTGTTGACAAAAAAACGGAGCAGATTAAATATTACAGAGCGAGGAGATTTACGGTTATACTTAACTAAACTCAAGCCAAATATTGATAATTTGCTGTCAATTCACCAAGTACATCCCTCCCATTAAAAAGTTAACATCAAAACTAATAATGATTATTGATTCTACTAAGACTGTTATAACAACATAATTAAAAGTGTAGTAATTTTTGTGTTTGAATAAATAGCTACAAAACAAGAAAATATTTATTTTTACTTTTACCACTCCGAAGTGGGAGATTATTGGTTTCTTGTACTGTGAGTCAATCTTAGAATACAAAAAGTAAAGTAGGAATCCAACTGTTGGATGAAGACGCTTTTAGACTGGCTTTGAAACTTAGCTTGAATGACAATACTCACAGCATAATCAAAGCAATATAAATTCTCACCTTTTTTCGAAAACTTTCAACTCATAGTTGATTGAAAAATAGCCACAACACAGATTTACATAGACATATACTTTTTTCGGGTTTTGGAAGTAAGTTAGTAAATGTAATAGCTGCAGGGGTCCACCAGATCCAGCAAAATGTTTAAAGTGGTCTATGAGAAAAAAAAGTATGGGAACCACTACGTGACTAAACTGACTGCACCTGCACCTAACGCTATAATTCCACATACAGCAGTCATGTTGATATCGACCTTTCCTTCTTCTTCGGTATCAAAAGTGCTTTGTAGATTACATACATTGAATTTCACTGCAAATACACTTTTTAACCCCATACGTTTTTTAGATATAATATCCATATTGTAAAAACTGCAGTCAAAACCACAATGTTTCGAAGATTTTAAATTGAAAAAAAGATGACTATTTCTCACTTCTACGTTACATATTTATAACGAAAATTTGAAATATATTTTATTTATGCAATTGTGGTTTGCAATAAAATACATTAGGTAGGTACTTACTACAAAACTTAAAAAAAAACAAAGTATTTTGAGCAAACAATAGATATTGTAATTAGCGATTGTCGAATGCCCCATGTAAAATACTGCAGAATTGTTAAAGCATAGTTGGTTGCATACAAAACAAACAGATTCTTTATGTAACTCCAAGGGAGCCTTAAGTTGACTTGACCCAACATTTCCAGTTAGAATAGATACATTCTAATCTTAATGTTACGTACGTTATTTAAATTGATGCAAACGATCCTTTAATTTGAGTTATTTATTATTAATTAACCGTTTTGGTAAATGAATTTTTGAACTGCGGTGTTGGTTTCTTATCTTAACGTACCTGTATTCATTTTATTACCAATATTCAAGTTTTGCTGATAACTATTACTATTATTATAATTAGTTACATTACTATATTGATGCATCTGGGGCCCAACGTGAAGCTCAATAAATCAAAAATTCCTACAATTCCTAGCACCACCAAATATACATACTGCGATGGTTTTCCTGATAAACGATTTATTTGTAGATGTAATCAATATTAATTAATTATAAAATGTATTTATGTCAGCCAATACTTCTATTTATAAATTGTTACCGGTTTCGACTTTGTAATAAAATAAAAGTCATCTTCGGACAAAATCTGTACAATAATTATCAAGTTTACTTTTTTATTTGAAGTGTAGACGTCGTTTAGGTTAGATAAATAAATGTCAGTTTCAAATCAAAACAAGCAACCAATCAGCTTTTGCAACTACATTCAGTCAATTGGGGTATATACACCGTTACTAGTAACGAAATGATTTTCTGCAGATGTTTAGATATGCCAAATTTTTTCTAGTGGTTTATGACTACGAAATTTAAAGTTTTCATAGTGGTCGTAGAAAAAATATTTTTCGTATTTTATTAATATAAACCACCGCAAAAGATATAAAAGCAACATATTTTTACGGTATAGGAATCTATCAGTAACAAGCATACATGCTTACGCTTACAAGTTTCATTTTATTTTATAACTCATAAATTGAAAAATAACACCAGTTCCTTACTTAACCGTTTCCCAACAAAAGAAATCCTTATCGTTCTTCGACAACTTCCTATATCACAAATTTCGGTTTAGCGCCAGAGTTCTTTATTATTTCTTACACAACTTCGCGAATACACTTTAATAAGTAAGAAAGCCCCAAAACAAATTTAATAAACGCCCGACAGGTCATTATTTTTAATAATAACAAACAGAAACGAGAACGGAAATAATCTTTATAGGTAACTGTTTTGATTTTATTAGGTGCTTTCGCAAGATTACGTAGGGAAAACCCCGGACTATTTGATGGGTCCTTAAATCTCGACGCAACCAGCTTTATGAGTTCTAGTTACAACAAAGGTAGTTAAAGTCCACACCTATAGCTCAAATAACATCAGGATTTGATTGAATAGATCTTTAGACACGAGCTTATCATGCATATGGGAGAACTATTCAAACAGGACCTCTTTCGCCGTATCAACCTAGAAGTAAAATTAATCCTCCATAAATAATTTGCATTCATATGTCAGAATCTGTGTACGCGCTGTAGGAAATCATTGCAAGGGGACTTTCAATGAAAACCGGATCTTTTATCTGCACCAGTTGAAGCTACTTGTCTATTGAAAATTGATTGTGAATGACAGAATTCGATGTAAAAAATATTGTTGAAACTGATACGTAGCGCACAAATTTTTTCCTTATGAAATAAATTATGTTATTTTGTTTAAATAAATAAATATAACAAATACAATCTTTCAAAACGAAAAATTATTGATGCACGAAGTAATAAATGGAAAATTTCACTTTACAAGAGGTTTTAGTTCTGTTAGAGTTTGTTGAATAAACTTGAAAGTTGTAAAAGTTGAGTGGTATTTTTTCCAAATCTGTTACATTTTTAAATAAATAGGTATAAATTAAATTAATATTTTTGAAATAACGCTTTTAAAAGCATACATCTCAAAACGTAACTAGTAAAAGAATATTTAAAAGTATTTTTTCTCCGATTGACATTAAATCAGTTTTAGTGACTTTTATCGATCATAGAAGTAACACTTTTACTGCCTAGGCAGTAAAATGATTTTTAATGCCTAAGCATTATAAATATAATTTTTTTTAAATCTTGTTCTGCATGAGTATCCAACCAAAAAAGTTACTCTAGTAAATTTAGTCACTGCATAATAAATTAACTATATTAGGGACATTCTGGACCGGTTAAAAATAAGTTAAAAAATAAAGTTAATTGTCGCGTTATTAGCGATGACTTTTACTGGTTCAAAACAAATAAATAGTTACAAAAAGAAGAACAAAATTCAGAATTTTATTATAATTTTAACTGTAACATTCATAATTAAATTAAAACAGAATATAACACAGAACATAACAAAAATGTAAGTAGATGAAATTCTACATATAATACATATTAATGATTATTGTGAATATTTATAGTAATTTGCAAACAATTTTCCAACGTTACTCCACTGGGTTGATAATCCGTTGTGCCTTTTGTAATCATAGTATAATTATTTTTATTTATTTGTGAACTAGTGCTACAACCGATCATGGGATCCGAAAAAGTCTTTCACTAACATTTGTTTTTGCAGCTATAGAGTCTTCAATATAACCTTCGGCTATTGTTGATGATCTCCAACTACCATGTCTTTTTAACGTGGTAATATCTGCCCCAGAGTCCACCAACAATGTTGCAGAACTTCTGCGAAAACAATGCTCAGTAAATTCTTATGGATTTGGTAATTTAAAAATTTTGCAAATTCTTCTGGCATTTTTCCAAATTTATGGATACCAAGTGGTTGTTTGTATGCCTTACCATTATTGTATTAAAAAATGTAGGTAGCCAGCCTGATGGTCTACAATCTTCATGTTTTCAGTAGAAGTTTAAATGTTTGTAATGTGATTTAAGCAGGCACATGGAATCCACTAACCTCTATCTCATTGACAATCAATTGAAGCAAATTGAATGTAACAGTGATGTCTTATTTTTCGGTAGATATTATTATGTGTACAATTTAAAATCTAATCGACAATCATAATTAGAAAATGTCAGTCAAAGTAGGTTCGATTTACTGAACCGATGCGGTAGCGTGCACCGTAAAATTTTACATTTAGTTGTGGCTTAAAAATTAAAGCATGTTACTTATATTGTAAATTGTTTATAAAAATCAAATTTACCGATATTTTTTCATAGATATTGTTTGCGTACGTTTAAAAAAACAAGTATTTCAAAATAATAAAATCAACTGATTCATAATTCAGAGGTTGGCAGCTCTGCTTGCATCATCGACATACCTAATATTATAATACCCGTAATAATGCAGTTGAACATAGTACTTAAACACAACAATTTATTTAATAGAAATTTGGGTTACAACGATTACTACAAACAAAGAAATTGTGGGTACCAGAAATTATTTATCAACATTGCAACTGCTGAAAATATTAACGGTAATGTTGCAGTTTTCTAGATTAGAGAATAGTCCTGGTATTAAATTATTTGATTGTAGAGTATTGTTTTGTAAATCTACATTAATCATACAGGAATCCTGTGCAGAAAATTCAGTGGTTTCTGAACACAATCTTTTTGATGTGGAAGGGCCTTCATCGCCGATAATTTTTGCAACTTTAATTTTTCTCTTTGTGGACTGTTCAATGTAGTCTTCTGCCACCGCAGAAGATCTCCAGCCACCATGTTTTTTGATATCAACAAGATTTCCACCTCGATTCGCTAACAACGTGGCTGAAGTTCTGCGGAAGCAGTCCCCTGTGTAATCTGCAGCACATTCAAGTTTTAGAAAAGCAGCAATTTTGAAAGGAATTCCACCAATTGTGTTGAGACCTACTGGTGAATTAACACATCGACCATTTTGGTATTTCTTAAAAAGTTTTTCAGGTTTCCAGTTAAATTTAAACGTATCTTAATATAATTCTCGACAATTTCTACCCAATCTGGTTTTGTAATTGCAAATGTTCTGTCTATATTATTTTTAGTTTCAGGTAATTGAATAAATATGATATCATCTTTAATTTTAACATTTTCAGTTTTTAAAGTGTATAACTCATTCCTTCGGCAGGCACCACTAATACCTATTATCAAAGCTGTCTGTAATCAATGATAGTTGATTAACATATCTACCAATCATAGTAGAAATATTTACTTACTTTCATAAGAAGAAAATCATCATTGCAGGTAGTGTTTAAAAAAGTTGTTACTTGGTCATCCTTTAAAACTATTGAATTGATTTAAGTATCGTTCTTTGGATTTTTCAGGTAATAAATCTGAATTTAAATTAGCTGCTATTAATTGTATTTCCTCTGGAGTTAATTCACTCTCCAACTCTGAATCGGACATTTTATTGTTTAAATCACTCTATTAAAAAAAACCGCTATTATTAATAATTATCACACTATGTTTCCACAGACCACTTATTTCTTGTTAATTAAAATTCTACAATAGAAAATAAGTGTTTATGAGTATATGTACAATTATATAATATATATATATATATATATTAGCAACTTTGCCGACAGGTATGTAAAGCAGTTACATAGTCGATTCTTCAATAATTATAGCCAACCTAACAGTTGGCAAGTATAAAAATTTCGAATCGCCTGCAGTAAAGTACGCAAGAGGTTGTACAATAGCAAACAAACACTGAGAATCACCCGACAGCTGTTTCGTCCTTTTGGGACTCATCGGGAGTGAGAGAACTCGAGTGTAAGTTCACTATTGTACAAACGCGCGCTGTCGACTATATGCCCTACTGGAGGGATCACAATATTTAAATGATAAGTTTTTCGACATCTAATGTCGACTCGTGAAAGCGTTCACGTACGAAAATGTTAGCAACTTTGCACATAGTCGATTCTTCAATAATTATAGCCAACCTAACAGTTGGCAAGTATAAAAATTTCGAATCGCCTGCAGTAAAGTACGCAAGACTATGTAACTGCTTTACATACCTGTCGGCAAAGTTGCTAACATTTTCGTACGTGAACGTTCTCAGAGTCGACACTAGATGTCGAAAAACTTATCATTTAAATATTGTAATCCCTCCAGTAGGGCATATAGTCGACAGCGCGCGTTTGTACAATAGTGAACTTACACCGAGTTCTCTCACTCCCCGATGAGTCCCAAAAGGACGAAACAGCTGTCGGGTGATTTTCAGTGTTTGTTTGCTATTGTACAACCTCTGCGTACTTTACTGCAGGCGATTCGAAATTTTATACTTGCCAACTGTTAGGTTGGCTATAATTATTGAAGAATCGACTATGTAACTGCTTTACATACCTGTCGGCAAAGTTACTAACATTTTCGTACGTGAACGCTTTCACGAGTCGACACTAGATGTCGAAAAACTTATCATTTAAATATATATATATATATTTATTAATTAATTAATACAGATAGTTGTTGTGACATCAACAATTAATACACTTTATTTACAAAGTGTTTAAATTATTTGTTATTTAACACATTTTCATGTAGTATTCAATTTGCCTACTGCTGAAGTAATCTTAAACTTTATAGAGAAAATGTTAGGATATCATTATAATCAAACTTCGATCTAAGTCGAGTAAACAGGTAACAGGGAAGCATATTAGAAATTACTGTAAGCTGCCTGCGACTAGTGGTTAACCAGTTATCAATATCAGTCAGAGGTCCTATACTCTTGAATCATGCTACCAATTCATCGAACGACTCCCTATCGCTAGAATAAAAACAAATTGCTTGAATTTGTACTGATATATCACAAGACTTTATATCTCATGATTTCAAGAATAGTACCCCAGGTGTCGGCTTTTCTCATGCATATCTGTTCTATATGAAAACTGTGTAACCCTTCAATTCTTGTGAAATGGAAAAGTTTAAGGATACAAGAACAATTAACACGTTCAAACCTAATGCTTCTACAAGTAGAGTATAAACAATTCTTGTTTGTTTTAACTAAAATAAAAGCTAATTCGAATATTTTTTGTAATAACCTACGTATTTACTTACCTACATCGTTTTTAATTGCACATTGAAAACAGAAGCAAAGTAACTAAACTTTTTACCATTTAGACACAGTCCAACTTTGGAAGAGCTTTTTCACAACGATTCTGGCTGGAATCTTTTTACAACTGAAACTTAAGTACGGGGTTACTTTCCTATTGCAATAATCAGCTTAATAGTACTTAGTTACATAAATGGATATTTGCGACTTGTTTTAATTGTACACAGCAAATTTTGTAGTTGAAAATACGAAATTACACACAAAATCGGTTTCGATTATTAACCGTTGACAGCCTAGCTGTCAATATCAAATCAAACACAACGCAGGCTGCCAACTGTCAAAATGAAACCATTGTCAAAACATTTCTTTATAATCATCAATGATTATGATTTATTCGGCCAAAAAATCTAATACAAATGTCGTGTGTTAGGTATTTTACAGCCCGACAAGTCGGTTTCAGGCCCGAGCCGCAGACGAGGGCCTGATTGAGTTCAAGTAAAATACACCTACCACACTCTAATGTAAATAACTAATTATTAGTTTATAATTAAGCATTAAAAAAAGATATTACTATGTATTACTACGTTTAACTAAGTAAAAAATATGCTTTCTTCTACTTCTTCCTGTGTTGTTTTATTGGCAATAACAATTACATTTTACATTGTTCAGTGGCCGCACTTTTGTGATGTTACTTTTCTTCTGCAAAAAAATTTAATTGAAAAGAGTGTTAAGTGTTAATGCGCAGTTATGCTTAGAGAGAAATTAAATATTTAATCTTTCTAGCTATAATAGTGATAAGCAATGAGACATTTATGAAGTTCATGAGCTATATGAACATCTAGTATTAAAAATTTGAGAAGCGTCAACTTTAAAAAATCCCATCTTAGTAGAAAAATTAAGTGCAATTTTTGTGACTTGTAATTTAATGAGTGTGTTTGTGCAGAGTTGTATTCGACAATTATTGCTCATCACACTTTTTGTGTAAAATATAATTTGTTATGCATGTAAAAATGTAATTGACGTGTATTATCCAACTCTATTTTAACTAAAAACAATTTCATTTGCTCGGGATGCAATGGTAAGATTTTATTTGAATATAGTACAATTAAAACTTTTAGTGGTGGCCGTAATTTTAGCGCTCTTTACATAGCCTTGCTATTTTTTGGTTTTATGTTTTCTACAAACATTGCATAAACTTTTAATTAAAAGACAAGTACTACATTAAATACCAGGCATGATTTATTGCATCACTGTATTACAATTTCACCAAATAGTATAAATTTACAATTTGTTTATATTTTGTTTCATGTTTCCACTCACGGTATTTAATCTTAGTTTAGAACAAGTTTAGTTTACACTTAGTTTAAGAGAAAACATTTTATGTTTCATATAAATCGCATAAACGAAAGCTTTATTAACCCTTAATTAGTCGCGTGAAAAAAATGACACAATAAGTCGCGTGGGGTCAATATGACCCGTTTACGTGTTTGTAAAGAAAATTGTAAAAATAATATGTAAGTGAGTTTTATTTTCTAAATATAAACAGAACTAAGTCAAAAAAAAACAATCAACTTGTAAAATACAAAAATTAAATATTCAATCCATGTCAACACAGTCAGCACAAAAATAGCTGCAGTGTGTGCTTTGCAGATAAATGTGGTGCATTTACTGCATTTTACGCTGTATTTATTATCATTTCGTCTTGTGCATTTTCCACATCTTGCTCGAGAAGGTCCACTTGTATTCTGTTGAGCAATATTTACTTCAGAAATATTTTGATGTAGACGAATTCGTTTCCGTAAATCTTTTGGAATATATTGCGAAGAAGACCGAGAAAGCTGGTGATTTTTTACAAGTTCCTTGGCTAGTTCTTTTAGGAACTGTCTTCTGTAAATTTTTTTGCATGTTCGGACTTTAGTTTATACAATATTAATGCATTGCTAGCCGCAACGTTCAGAAAGTGAAAGAATACAGCCAATGTCCATCTTTTGGTGCGTCTACCGACATTGTATGTAGCACAGAGCTGATCGCATACATCAACACCAGCTTTTGTGCAATTATAAAATGTAATCAGTTCCGGCTTATACAAAGCTCCTGTGGTTTCATCGATTTCGTTACTGTGGTGCATACTTGATACTAGTATAACACTTCTTGATTTTTTAGGCACATAAGATACCATTGTCATTTCTTCTGTAAATCCAAAAGACTACTTTTAGCCGGCCTAATTTTATTTGGCAGAAATTCTTTCGGTATTTCCTTCTTATTTTTTCGGAGAGTACCGACCATTGTTAATTTATAATCTTTAAGTAATGATTCCACAAGTGGTATACTGGTATACCAGTTATCAGTAGTCACATTCCTATAGGAGTTCTTGATAGATTCAACTAACCTCTTGACTATATCAGATGGTGAATTACTCTTTCTGTAAGGACCTTCAGGATGTAATCCTGCATATACCTCAAAGTTTTGCAAATAGAAAGTCCTGGCGTCAACCATAGCAAATACCTTAATACCGTATTTACTAGGCTTATTTGGTAGATATTGTTTAAAGCGACAACGACCACGAAATGGGATTAGTTGTTCGTCAATTGTGACGTAAGCTCCAGTTGCGTAGGATGTAGAAAAATTTTCAGATAAAATATCGATAAATTCTCTAACAGCAGCGAGATTATCTGTTAATTTTCTGTCTTCTCTAGTTGCAAGATCATCAAATCTTAGACATCTCAGTATGAAAAGAAATCGTTTAGATGACATTGTTAGAGGAAACAATTCGCAGCCTGTATTGTCGGTAGCCCAAAGCTCTTCAAAATTAAGGTGTGCAGACTTTAAAACACCACTAAGAAGAAGAAGTCCTATAAAGGCACGCATTTCGTCTATATCGACATCGTTTGCATCTCGAGGTCGATCAAAACTGCCACGTACGTTTGCAATAAACAAGTTTGTGTACTTTACAAGTAAATTCAAAATTCTTTCATCAAAAACAAAGAAAATATATCTTGCGCAGATGATGCTGTTTTTGCTAGTGGTTTGACAGTAGGTAAGCGAGAAACAATGTTGTGTTTTCTTGTTCGGACATTCGTCTTTGGAGCACACTTTCGCCATTTCATGTTTTTATCTCTAGAGTAAAAATAATTCTCTGATTCCTCTTCAGACTCACTGTCTTCATCACTCACTCCAGATTCAGAAACATTTTGTTCAGAATCGGAATTGTGGACAGAATGATGTGCAGATTTGTCACTATCACTATCATCGATTTCATGAGGAATGTTATCCAATTCCTCATCCGACCATATATGTTCGGCAAGTTCCTGCAATTCTTTTTCGGTCAAGGGTTTATTGTTTCTTGTAGTCATTCTAAAACAAATTGTTTTAGTAAAACATAATATCGTAAAATGTTTCAAAAAGTGTCATACTAATTAAATCAAACATATAATTTCTATTCACACATTTTTTCAATAGTATTCTGCAAACTAACTAAGCCGTATAAACAAAAACGGTACTTACTTGCTTACTTCTCAATTCCTCGGTAACAAAAATTACTAACTCAATTAGTCGCGTGGGGTCAAAACTGTATAAATCACACTCTAATCTTTCTTCTACTACAGCAATAGCAATACTGATCAGTAACGACGTTCAAGAGACTCAGATGAGAAGGTAGGGAGAACGCGCAGGTGTTTTAATCTTTAAATTTAAAATTATTTCAAACCAAAAGAAAGGACTGGGTCATATTGACCCCACGCGACTAGTTAAGGGTTAAGCTACCTTGCAATATTGTTGCTCATGTGTTAAAATTCGTGTAAAAAACTAATAAAAAATTTTATACTGGGAATGTGCTTGACATTCTCGACCTGATTTCATACAAAACATGTATTTTGTATCTATTGTTATATTTTACATTGTTAATAGTATATTATGTAACAAGGGAACAAAGTGCTTTATTAATTCTAAAGGCGAACTGAAGACAATTATAATTTTAATTTTATTGTTGTTTTATAAAAATACGCTTTTTGAAATGTTAATACAAATCAGTCAATAAAAAATAAGTTTTATTAAAAGTCAAATTAAAAACGTTAAAGTAGCAGGATTCTAAAACTCCTTTAATTCCCTTTGAGACTTAAAATGATATTTTAATATCCTTCGAAAGGAGGGGCTTAATTTGATACATTCAGTACAAAAAGTGTCGCATAATTTTTAAAATTATAAAATGTTTAAATAAAATGTACATAAGTACTAATAATAAACTAATAACAAAATAATTAATATTACTAGTACGTACTTGTTCATAGCTACATTCCTACCTACCAAACGAAGGTGTGAACATAAACATTGAGAAATAAAAAAAGCACGTTCAATGAGAAGGCTGACACTCAGACTCATCAATAATTTTTTTAATGTTTGCAGTATAATTTGATACAGCCATTCGAATACAATTATCCAAATGTTCATCTGTAAGTCGATTGCGATATTTGTTCTTAATAAACTTCATATTGGAAAAAGAAGATTCACACAAATAAGTTGAACTGAATAATGCTTTCACTTTCAAGGTAACACGGCCTAGAACTGAATATTTGTCTTTACTTACAATAGGCCAGATACATTTGGTAGTTGAGACTAACGATTTTAAGACTAAATCATTTTGAAACTCAATTACTTCCATTTCTGTTGCAGCGATGTCTAACACAAGTTGCAAACTGTTGAATATCAATTTCCATAAAGGGTGAAACAACAAACTGCGCTACTAAAGCCATTTTGTTGAAATCCTTAAAACGATTTTTGAAGTTATCCTTCAGGGTAGAAACTATTACTACATGATATTTGCTGTCATAGGGTTCTAATGGATTTTGAGATATCTTTTCTGAAAGAATAGGAAAATACTTGGCATCGCTGTTAATTAGGTTTTGTTCCCAAAACTCCAGCTTTTTGACACATGCTTTTATATCAGAAGTCATTTCCGTTAGTTCTTTGTCTCTCCCCTGAAGCTGCAAATTAAGTTGGCTTTAATTTCACTGTAATGTCCACGAGAAAACCAAAATCTCTAAGCCAGATTGAATTTTCTAGTTCCGGAGTCGGTTCATCGCGTTGTTTAAAAAATTGAACTATGCCAGATAGGACATCATTAGCACTCGTCCTCTACTTAACCATCGGACTTCAGAGTGAAGGAGTAGATCCCCGTATTGATACTCAACTTCATCGGCCAAGGTTTTGAATAATCTTCTTTGTAACGCTTGAGCTCTAATCTTGTTCACAATTTTTACCACCACTTTCATAACGTTGTTTAGTTTCAGGAAATTTCAACATAATGCTTCCTGATGGATAATGCAGTGGTAACTGAGAAATTGCGGAAACCTTTCATCTTTACGACATAACGCCACCAGACCCTTATCACAACCCACCATCGCTGGAGCGCCATCGGTTGTCAAGCCTACAATTTTCGATATTGGAATTTTCTAGAAAGAAATAATATTTTTTAAATGAGAAAACAACTCCTGTCCAGTAGTGTGTCCTTTTAGTGAAATAAACTTCAAAAGATCTTCTTTAATCGTAAAATCACTAAAAACCATCCTGACGAACACGGCCATCTGGGGAGTGTCAAGCACATCTGTTGATTCATCCAGTTGAAGTGAAAAATAAACACAGTTATGTAAGTCAGTTCTTAACTGTAAAAAAATATCATTGCTCATTACTTCTACACGTCTCATCACCGTATTAGCAGAAAGTTGCATATATTTTATAGCTGAAACTATTTCGTCTTTATTTCTAAAGTTGGCAAATAACGAATCAGAAGCTTCTAAAAACGACTGTTTTATCATTTCCCCGTCTTCATAAGGTTTCTTTTTTGTGCAATTATCTGGGACACACGGTACGATGCTTCAGTTGCAGCCTTATTTTTGTCGACTGTTCTTAAAAATATTGATTGTTGTCGAATTAACTGCTTTTTTAACTGTTTCAGTTTCTCCTTTCTGGCGGCAGAATGTAGTGGGAATGATTTTTCAAAATTAGAATGTACAGTTTTATGATGACTCTCAATATTTCCTTTTTTAGCAACGGAGACCGAAGTATTACATAACAAACACACATTTTTATCTTTAACTTCTGTAAAAAAGTATTGTTCTTCCCATTCCGAATGAAAGTGGTATGTCTTTACCTTCTTACTACCGCTTGCCATAATATTATTTTTTGTTGTTCTCTACTAACCCAACCGCTGGACGTTGGTTAGCGTTCAGTTTTAAACTAAGCGCAATGTCGCCGCGCCGTGCGTATTTATCCCGTTCAAGGCAACCCCGGTCGTTCTCGAACACTAACGCGCTGGTTCGGCTGTTCGCTGTTTATGTTTAATATTATGACAATTAGATTTTTTTGTGGAATTTTCGGAAGCTTCTCTGAGTTTTGCAGTTTGTATTTTTAAAATTAAAATTGTTGTGAGAGCTACCAGGATTGCCTCCGCGAGATACCGGTAGCTCGCGATCGACAGGTTGGCGACCGCGGATCTAGAACATTAAGAAGGTACAGAGAAACCGAGAGTTACAATAGAGGACCAGTATAAAAACGTCCAAGATGTACTAAGCCTGCGGATAACCGTTTGGCAACTGCAAAATGATATCGCTAGAGTTCGTAATATCCGAGTAAGCATTAATTCTGTCAGGAATAGATTAAGGAAAGTTGAGAGTAGAGGGCACACCGTGTGGCACGTTTGAGATTTGCAACAGAGCGTGTTATTGGGAATGTCAATGGCTGGGCTAATATTCTTTTTACAGACGGATCCAGACTTGCATTTTTTAGATCTAATAAACGTATTCCTGTCTACAGACGTAGAATTTTGGCGGTGGCTCCATCATGGTAATTGGAAGGCATCTGTTGAAGCTCACACATATTTGGAAGGGGATCTCTGACAGCTGATATAAGTATATTAGAAAGGTCCTTGAAGAAAATGTGGTGCCTTTTGTTCCTATTATCAGTGTGAATTTTGTTCTCATGCAATGTAATGCTCGTTCGCACGTTGCTAGAACAACAACCGAATATCTTTATGAAGTTGATATCTAAATTTTAGAGTGGCCAACAGTAAATCCAGACTTAAGCCCTGTAGAACATGTGTGGGACTACCTAGAACGGCGCATAAGATCTCGGAATGTTGCTCCAAACAACAAGCTTTAGTAGATGAGTAGGACAGTTTTGATATGGAGTTGATAAGGAACTTGATAAGAAGCCCCAAAGAAAGAATGAGAGCTATTATTGGAACCAGAAGTGGTAATCCTATATATTAAAAATCGTTTTCATTGTCTTTAAATTTTGTTTCGTTACTTAAGATTTTTCCGTTTTTTGTAAGCTTCGTTAATAAACGCTATTTTTGCAATTTCTATCTCAATTTTTCATTTTCGGTAACTAAACTTCTCTTTAACTTTATGACTATTTACTATACAGGTTGTTCTAAGTTAAATGCGCGCCATTGCTCACTTCGTTATTATTAGCAAACCAGTAGTATTTTTCCTGCTGATTACAATGGTAACAACCGAAAAATAATTGAATGTCAACTCCTTTAGATATTTAAGAAAATAATATTTTTTTTAATAGAACACCCTGTATATTTTATTGCAGTTTGGTTAAAAATTTAATTGTGAACAAAAAAGTTTTAATACAATATTACAACAAAATTAAAAATAAAAGAAGTTATTATGACATTTTGTATTAACTCAGTACCTTAGTTTAAGTAAAAACAAATCAACATACGAGGATATATTGAAAAATTCTTAGCCTACTATAGAACCAAACAAAATTTCAATGTCAAAATATTTTATTACTCAACATATTCTCCTCTTAATTGGATACATTTATTACAGAGAACCTGCAACGTCTCTAGACCTTTCAAAAAATGTTTCTTCTTGCTCTGCAAACCAGACCTCCACAGCTTCTATTACCTCCTTGTTGAAAGAAAATGTACGACCTTTTAAACTTTTTTTCAGTTGAGGAAAGAGGTGATAGTCGGACGGAGCCAAATCGGGTGAATAAGGGGGTGTTCTAGTAATTCAAACCCTAAATCACGAATTTTTGCATGGCAACATGAGATTTGTGTGCAGGGGCGTTGTCCTGCAAAAACAAAACACCTTTGGATAGCTTTCCGCGTCTTTTCTCTTTAATATTTTTCCGTAGAGTGGTCAGTAATGTCGAATAGTAATCTCCAGTTATTGTTCTACCCTTATCCAAAAAATCAATCATGATTACTCCATGGCAATCCCAAAAAACTGAAGCAAGAACTTTTCCAGCAGATTTTTGGACACGAAACTTCTTAGGTCTTGGAGAACCAGAGTGTCGCCATTCCATCGATTGTTGCTTTGTTTCTGGATCGTAGAAATGTACCCAAGTCTCATCCATAGTAACAATTCGGTTTAAGAAGTCTACATCGTTTTCAAATCGAGCACAGATTGAACGCGATGCTTCTACCCTTGCACGCTTTTGGTCAACATTCAAACATTTGGGGATCCATTTTGCAGCAATTTTTCTCATGTCCAAATTGACGTGAACCATATGATGAACGCGTTCGTATGAAATATTCAGTGCTTTAGATATCCGTTTTAGCCCAATTCGACGGTCTGATAAAATCATGTCATGAACTGCATCGATATTTTTGGGGACTGACACAGAAACTGGCCTTCCCGATCGGTCATCATCTTCAATGGAAAATTTACCTCTTTTGAAGCTTGCATTCCAATTTTGACGGTCGCATACGAAGGACATTGATCACCAAGGGTATTAAGCATATCTTCGTAAATCTGCTTACCTCTTAACCCTTTTAAATACAGGTACTTGATGATGGCTCGATACTCCAATTTTTCGATTTTCACAATTTCGGTGGACATCTTTTTTATTTAATTTATTGCGTGACTCTGGTTTACTTTTTTGACGTCAAACTTTACACTGACACTTCTAATAAGTTATTGTTCGTTGCTATGGTAACGCAATATTTTGTTTATGCAAGGAACTGGTCTAGGCTAACTAGATATCAATACATCTTCGTAACTATGAAAAAAAGTTAAAAGTTTATACTATAATAATTATAGCAATTGTTCAAAAGCATTGCCCTCTCGTTCAACACACATAAAGACCCTTTTATAAACGCTGCGAGTCGCCTTTAAAATAATTTGTGAATCAATATTTCTGATAATAATAATGGAATTTTGAATTTGATTTAGCGTTTCATATCGTGCCTTGTAGACTTTATTTTTCACGTACCCCCATAAAAAGAAGTCCCAACAGTAACATGTCTGGTGACCGTGGAGGCCATCGAAATGGCCCGTTTGTACCTATCCAACGATTTTCAAATTAATAATCTGTTCAATAACAGCTGTGCACCATGATAATTATAGACTAGTGCATCATCCTATTGGAAATGGACAAGTAGTCGGTCTAACAAGTTTAAATCATCCAGAAAATGTTCTAATAAGGACTGAGAGCGAAAAAACATTAACATTGAAAAACTTGCATAACTTTTATACCATATAATTTTTTTACAAAATTTTGATATAGTAGGTTTTGAAATAGTTGTCAGAATATGTCGTCAAATTTTTATTTTTGTTTGAGTCGAATTGTGTTCACAATCGCAAAAGTAGTGGAAGTACATAGATTAATTATTAAAAAATTTGTTGAGAATCCACAATGGTCAGTCGTTCGCATTGCAAAGGAGGCAAATGTTTGCAGGCAAGTGGCAGCAAAAGTCATCAAGCGGTACAAGGAAGACTTTACCATAACACGGAAACCAGGAAATGGACGACTAGAGGGTTTTCATTCACCAAAAAAGTTGCAAAAGGCAATATCTGCGATGGTTAAGAATCCGCTGATATCGAACCGGAAATTAGCTGCAAAAGTCGACTTATCGGAAAAGACAATTCGAAAAATAAAAAAAAGAGTAGATTTAAGTCCTACATAGTTCAAACAACTCCAGATCGTAATGCGGAGAAAAACATTGAAGCCAAGAAACGAGCCAGAAAGTTGAGAGCAGATTTTTTCCAAAAACGTCAACGTGATGAACGATGAGACTTACGTCCTCGCCGATTTTTCTCAACTACCTGGTCAGGAGTTTTATGTTTCCTGTGGACGTGGAAATGTTCCTAAGAAGTTTAGAACTAAAATAAAGTCCAAGTTTCCAAAAAAATATTTCGTTTGGCAGGCGATTTGTAGCTGCGGTGAAAGAAGCCAATCTTTCATAACAAATGGAACAATTAACTCCGATATTTAGACGAAGGAGTGTCCCCAAAAAAAATTGCGGCCTTTTCTGAGTAAACATAAGGTATCCACATTTTTTTGGCCGGATTTAGCTTCGTGCCATTACAATAAGCAGACAAAAAATAGAGATAATTATGTCGATTTTGTACCCAGGGCAGCTAACCCACCAAATTGCCCTGAGCTTCGCCCAATCGAGCGGTACTGGGCTTTGGTGAAAAAAAGCTTGAAGCAGACAAAAAAGGCTACAAAATCGATTGAAAGTTTTAGAAAAATGTAGACCGTAGCGACCAAGAAAGTGTCGAGCACCACCATAAAAGCCATGATGGAGACCATTCCCGACAAGCTCAAAATTTTTTATGACGATAAGTCTGATTGATTTTTGTTTTTCTTAATTTTTATATAATTTTAATCAAACTTAATCAAAATTAAAAAAATATTGTTTTCTTAAATATCTAAAAGAGTTAACACACAGTTATTTTTCTGTTGTTATTGTAATCAGCAGGAAAAATACTACTAGTTTGCTAATTTCACCAACTTCGTAACTCCAATAATAACGAAGTTAGCAATGGTGCGCACTTAACTTAGAACAACCTGTATATCATTAAACAAATAATAATAATAATAATAATAATAATAAAGGCAAATAAAAATGTTAACATTTAGTCAAAATCCAATTCTCCGATATTTTTGTGACAAGTGTACTTTTAGTACTTACATCACACTACAATTTAATATTTAATATTTGTTTTAGGAATAGGGTCGGTATTTTATTTTTACAGGAAACACACTGTGGAGATGAGATTGTTTTGCTTTCTTTAATCTACTTGTTTACACACTTGATTAATATTATTACATATGAATACTAGGGTGGGTGAGGGTTGGCATGTTTAGGTTTTAGTGGTTTTTCTAAACCTTGAAGCAAATGCTTTGCTAAGACGAACCAATCCACAATTGCACACGGTTTCGTCACCACACTGTACAGGTTTATACTGATCTTCTGGGGCAGCATACATAACACTCACATCACAATACAATATTAAAATGTACCATACGATTAAATAAATAAATAACACTACAATTAATTAAAATGTAAACTAACCATTTGAATAATAAAAAAAAAATTAATTTTTAAATCCGATTTTTGAAAGTGAAAAAGTTTCTCTTCTTAGCAAGACAACAATATCAAATCTGTTAAAAAAATGAAAAACGAAAGAAAACGGTTAGTTAATACTAAAATTATTTTCCAAGATTAAATTTTAAGTTTCTATTTCAGTTATAGTGCACAAGTTCAAATAATTGTATTACTTCTGAGCATCATTAATATTTTCATCCAGCACAAAAAGTCCAAATTACCCCAGATAGATAAACTAAACAAATGTTTTAAAATTATTAAAAATCTAGATAATTGCCCTCTGATTGTTGATGCAACGTTACCACAGTTTGGTAGAAAAAAAGATTAACATGGAATAAATAATAATAAATTACAATAATAAGATGAATAGTGATGTGGATTTATTAAAAACCCCCTACTGCTTTCTTTCTCTAACTAAAACGTCTATAATTAAAACAATACATACATTTGCAAAATTCAAACAGACAGATTTTAAGGAAAATCTTGTTATAATACATTTGACAATAATGTACGTGACGTCAATAATGACGCAATTTTATACTTTTAGTGATCCTACTATGCAGGTTGTTAATTAAGTACAAACTTTAAAGGGTAAATTTTTGTCTAATTTTAAGCTAAAAGCTGATGAAAATTCATCTAAAATTAGCTGCTAAAACCGAAAAAAGCCATAAAAAAATGTAATCGTATTTGAAATAAGAGATTATGTGTCCCCTTCCGGTGTTTACGCCATCTTGAAAATATTTTTATTAGAAAGATCACAACGAACTTCGGCCAACAACAAAATTTCAGAACCATACGATTTTCCCATTCTTAGATTTTTCTAATGCACGGTTCCAAACAATCATCCTGTATAAAACTTATTGCAAAGTTTTATAAAAATGTGTAAGACGGTTTTCCTGACATTTTATTTAGAACATGTGGAATAAAAATCAGATACGTTGTAGGAAATAATTCACATCTATTAAGAAAAGGTGCACCACGAAGCAATTTGTAAAATCAAAGTAACCATTTTAGTATCGTCCAACAATAGTTAAATAAATCTAACTGCTAAGTCGTTATATGAACGCTACCTACGAGAGTACGTCGGACAAAACGAGGTATCGCGCACCCAAGTTCCTTAAGATAAGTTAAAAATTCTCACCCTCACAAAGCGAAAATGAAATTGTGTTTTAAAAAAAAATGCTTCAAACAAATGCTATAGACAATACAATTTACAACAACTTTTCTTCCTCAAGTTTTTTTGTATAATTGATATTAGTGGGATATATTGTTACAACAATTAGTGTCCCGTGACTGTTATAGCTCAGTAATTACTTAGCGGATCAAAAAAATAGTTTAAACAAAAGGTATGTACAATTAAATTACAAACAACTTTTACTTAAAACAAAAATGTCTAAAATCAATATTTTTCAAAATATTTAAAAAAATTGGAAAATCTGTGTAGGTTAACGGCCCCTTTGCTACATAGATTATGACCAACATCTAATCACATCTACCGAATTATAAATAAGGTTCATGTACAAAGTTTCATAAAATCGGACTGGTGGTTTTTTTGATATCTTGTTTACACACGGACGGACGCCCGGCCATAAGACATAAAATTTTGGCTTCATTATAACGTACTAACTCTAATTCGTTGGAAAAGTAAAAAAAAACCCCATCTTATTTATAAGATGTGGAGTAAAAAGGGCTATTGATTATCAGATTTTTAGGACAAAAATAATACCAAAATCGACGTTTCAATTTGTTATTTATTTTTTTTTACGTTTGAGATGTCATTATTATGGTACTTCAACGATCTATTTTTTAATTGTAATTACAAACAACTTTTACTTAAAACAAAAATGTCTAAAATCAATATTTTTCAAAATATTTAAAAAATTGGAAAATCTGTGTAGGTTAACGGCCCCCTTTGCTACATAGATTATGACCAACATCTAATCACATCTACCGAATTATAAATAAGGTTCATGTACAAAGTTTCATAAAAATCGGACTGGTGGTTTTTTTGATATCTTGTTTACACACGGACGGACGCCCGGCCATAAGACATAAAATTTTTGGCTTCATTATAACGTACTAACTCTAATTCGTCGGAAAAGGTAAAAAAAAACCCCATCTTATTTATAAGATGTGGAGTAAAAAGGGCTATTGATTATCAGATTTTTAGGACAAAAATAATACCAAAATCGACGTTTCAATTTGTTATTTATTTTTTTTTTACGTTTGAGATGTCATTATTATGGTACTTCAACGATCTATTTTTTAATTGTAATTCATTCAAAAGTTTTTTTTTATTAATTTCATGATAAGCTTCCTCTTACAATAATTGCTTAAAATTTTCTTCGTGAAATAGTCCTCGACATACTTTTACATGCTAAATACGCGATTATTTTACTAAAATACATTTTGTATTTGTATGATTACAATAAACTATGTATTTGTATTTTTAACTCATTCAAATTGGTTTAGTATACAGGGTGTCCATTTAGTGCGATATCGGACGATATCTCGTTTCAGGTGATATCAGAAAAAAGTTAATTGCGAAGTTGTTTAACGTTTCAAAGTGCATAACCTAAAATTAGTTTAGTATATAGGGGTACTCATAAGTGCGATACCAAACAAAATTTTGTTATTTTTAATGCAGCACCCCGTATATTTTAGATCTTTAATTTCCTAGTACATTTCTTAATCAAATTGGGTATTATGTCTTATACCTAAAGTCAATAGTCAATAGTTTCGTTCTCGTGTAGCCCAAAAATCAACCTCCTAGCATTGCAATTGGTGGTGTAATAAATTAAAATGTTAGGTTATCTACCTGTCAAAATTTTTCGAAAAAAATTAATAATTAAAAACTATTGACTTTATAGGTATAGGACATGATACGCCAATTTAATTAAGAAATGTACAAGGAATTTAAAGATCTAAAAATATACGGGGTGTTCCATTGAAAATAACAAGATATTGTCTGGTATCGCATTTATGTAGTACCCCGTATATACTAAACTAATTTTGGGTTATGCAATTTGAAACATCAACCAACTTTGCATTTAACGTTTTTTTCTGGCATCACCCTGAAACGAGATATCGTCCGATATCGCACTAAATAGACACCTTGTTAATACCTGCTGACAGATTAAACTTTATAACAACTTTCAAGTAAATTTGTCGACAGACAGTTGCTTAATGCGAATGCATTTATATACTTGAATGTTAACACGAGTCGACACTATATGTCGCAAAACTTATTGTTCGAACATTCAAGTATTTAGCGGTTAAATTTCTTGGAAGTTAATTATAAGTTTATGTCGTTAAAATCACTTACACTAGAACTTAAAAATTAAATTTCTAAGAAGCATTTAACATAAATAATAGTGAAATTTTATGCAGTGCCGAATAATCTGTAAATCTGTTGCTTTATTTAACTGTTATTAATTGAATAAATTAAGAAATATATGATTTGCAATACTAAAGTGAAATTACTATTGATGACTAATATTTAAATTGAAACTTCATTAAATTCATTAATTTACATCCATGTTGGTTTAATGTAATAATGCATATAAATGCATCTATATATGGTTACGATAATTAACAATAAATCATATGAGTGCATGTTTTCCATTTTCCTAAATGACAAATTTATTGTTGCGGAATAATTAATTACTGACGAGTTTCATAAATATATAAAATACCAACTTAAAAAATTTAATAACAATTAGACAAACTTAAAGGTCAATATTCAAAATTTACTATCCTTATATATTTTTGTTTATAAAACAACTAAATAATTGTGCAACTTAAGAGACACCGCCATAACTAAAACAGTATAGAAAATGAAATTAAATTGATGAACACAAATATTGTTTTGTAGTAAAATTTTATATTAAACAAAATAAACTTAAAGTAGTCCGGTCGCTAAGAATTGCTAGTCAAGTTCAATACTTTCTGACAAAATCTAAACTCCTTGTAGCATCAAAAATAAGAGATCAGAAATGTGTTAAAAATAAACAATAATTTACTGTCCACTAATAGAGCAGCTACATAATACAAAACTATGTATTATTATGAAAATATTCAGATTAGAGCTTGACTATTTAGGTAAATTGCTTTATGGAAATACATACGCGTTCGACTATTCTCTGCTTTCTCTTTCCGCCGAATTACTCCAACAATGTTCACATCGTGGCAGCTTCGCATAAACTACATTGTTCCTCAAATAATATCAATCATTGGCCAATTCGATAACAGATTTGGTACACCCCAATAGTAGAAAATTGCAAATATCTCCAAAAGCATACTAGCAGTAATGCTAACAATGCTTATATGATTTAAAAGAGAATTTCAACCTGCACACGACAGAGTAAAAAAATACAGGGTGTTCCATTAGACTTAAAAATTATTGTTCTTTGAAGATGTCAAAATGTAACAGCAAATATGAAACACTTAGTATAATATTTTTAAATCTATGGACACATCTTTCCACCGCACCATTACTTTCGGCCGGACTACTTTAAGTTGTATTAAAAAAAATGTTTTTCTAAATCCACTTGGACATGCAAAAGTCAAATATTTATTGTTCGTGGCATTCTGGTCAGTGGTGAATATACTTGCACATTAGTCTTCAATGTAGTTTATTGCATTTAGAATCACGTATATTGTTCAAATAAAAATAAATGGGCTGCGGGTTGGTCGTGGAGTTTAACGATTTAATTATTTTTACAGTGTAACCATGTAATAATACAGTAAAATAATACGTGGCCGGGTGGAAATCTGCATTAAACGTAATAACTATAACCTAAAAATAAACAGAAATTAATATTCTGATTTGGTTTCTCTTAGGTGAAAGGTACACAAATATGATTCCCACAAAATGAAAAAGTGTGTATTGTCAATCATCATCGTTTGTAACGTTGATTCTTGTTTTTAGAACCAGGTGAATATTCTCCCATAAATATATCAAAACTTATATGAACGTCATTCTGTCCTTTTACTTTAATTTCGCAAAAAATGCCAAGTTATTGCTATACATTGTAACCTTCGTTGAAATTTTCCCTTTTAGGAATAATGGTTTCATTCACACGGAAAAATTGGTTTTTCGTTTGGTATTGTACGTGATATTCATTCCTTATACTGCATCGTTACAAGTTGTGATCAGTTTATCGACTTCACCTTAAAGTAAAATAAATTTTTGCTGTTTCATCCTTTGGATTGTAACTTTCTTAATGTAACTAGCTCAAAAGTTCATCATCTAGAAAGTTTGTGAACGGTACCTGCACAAATGATTATAAGAGTGCCATTACTGCCGTTTTTAGATCGCCTTTCACTGATTTTAGTTACGTGCGTAACGCAGGGGTACCGCAAATAAATAAATTTAAAACTTGAACTGTAACGACAACATGTGTGTGTTAAAGTGCTAATCGCTATCTAAACGATAGCTTTAATGCTTGAAACATATGTTGCCGATAAAGCCAAGTTGTAACTTGTACAAGTTATACTTGGTGAACTGTTGGCATTTTTCTTAGCTTATATTATTCACATGTGTCAATGTTTATACGAGATGTCGCAAGACACACATTTTACTTAAAACTTGAAGTTAGTTAAGGGCTTTTTCCCATTTCGCAAGTGTAAATTTCTGTACCACAAACATAAATTCCTATTTAGTAGAATGTATTAAAAATAATGCATTGTACCGACGTGCCAGGTTCAGGCGCTATTAACAAGAATTATTTTGACCCGACTCCTCGTCTTCGTTTCCATCGTTGTCTGCACCGCTACAACAATGTATGGTTCATGATGTAAAATTTAAACTGTCGCTTTGAAAATTTAAATTCTCGCAAATATTTAGAAATGCTTAGAGGAGTGGTTTCAAATTTTTTGGAAATTTTACCCCTAAATCTTCTAAATTCATGTTGGTACCAAATGGATGGTGCTCCAGCCCATTCAACCCATGAGGATTATCAAGAATTATCCCATATGTTCAAAGATCGTTGGTTTGGACGCAATGGTCCATCTCTATGGCCTCCCAGATCAACTGACCTAACACCCCTGAATTTTTTTATGGGGGTATGTCAAGACTAAAGTCTATTCAAGGCCAGTCCATAACAGAGATGATTTATTACATCGGGTTCGAACTGCTTTCGCTGAAGTAGATGTGCAAATGGTTCAAAAATCTACAATAGCTGAAGTTAACAGAAGAGTTATATTGTGCTTAGAAAACCACGGACGGCATATCGAACAATTGCTAAATTAATAATTAAATTAATTAAGGCCATAAGTGTAGATATCTCTCGTTAAGCAAACGGCAAGTTCTTTCAATAATCTTGTTACATTCTCCATGAATAAAAAATAAATTTAGTATGTCTTCATTCGAATATTCTTGGTGGTTTTCCATATCGCGTATAATGTGTCACGTCGACGTTTACAAGTTTGATAAATAAGGCACATTGTTTTAATTTCCACAGGCCACTAGTCAGAAATCATATATATAAAATTGTTAAATGTTTGTCCTTCTGTTTGTCTGTCTGTCTGTCTGTCTGTTTGTTACGCTACTCCTCCGGAACGGCTGGACCGATTTTGACAAACAATACCTCAAAATTCTTAGAACATTCCCACTTAGAGCGTAGGCTATGTTTGAAGTCGGTCCCACCGGGAGTACCAAATTTTAAGCAAAGATAGGCATGCAATATATCGTTCGAAAGGGTACGACAAATGGAGTCTATCCAAGTATGACATGACCAAACAGGCTTGAATGCGACTCAAATGAGATGCTATTTTTCAATTTTTTTTTTAATTTATGCGTTCTAGAGCCCATTTTTAGAAAATGGGCATCTGACTAGTTATTTAATAAAATAGAGAAATATTGTGTGTCGAATGTAAATATATCGATAGCAGGAAAATGGTAACAGATAGGTATAGGGAACCCTTATGAAGATTGAAAGACCACTTAATTCCCCATCACATAAAGCAACAAGATACAGGGTGTTCTATTTAAGAAAGAATTTTGGGCAGTTGAAGTTAGTCAGATTTAGCCAAACATTTTGAACACCCTGTAAATAATGAGATGTCAAATTACACATCATTTAAAAACTTAACAGTCCTCCTAAGTATAGCCCAAATTTTGTTACTATAATTTTCTTTTTCAATCATTGACAAGCGATTGAAAACAATACTACAAAACCAATTTTTCTCAAAAAATGAGAATATCTCAAAAACTATTAATTTTTCATATAGGTTGTGCTACATGAAAGTAACTCAGATTTTAGCGTGGTGTAACCGGAAGTGCTAGAAGAGCTGAAATATTTATATAAATAGAACTTTTTGAGCAATCCCCTATTCCAAATTTTTAAACAAATATTTCAACGGGAAGTCCGTAAACTTCTAATGAACAGGGTAGCTGAATCGCCCGTATAGTGTTATTATACTTTAGGCCTCAATTTTTAATTTTAAAAATTGAATTATAATAAAAACCTTCATTACTTATGGAAATTGATTGCAAATAATACCACTACAGCATTTCCCAAATCAATGTGTCATTGACGATAAATGTAATTTTTCAATAAATTTCAGAATCCTGGGGAAATAGATTTTTGGAAATAAAAGAATAATGTTTAAATACATTAAATACAATCGTTGTAGGAAAATGGCTCATAAAAACTAATACTATAAAATTTTACGAACTTTAAGTTCGGTTATATAACTCTATCGATTTGTGTTAAAAAAACAAACAAAAAACCTGAAGCATACAGAAATTCAACAATTTTATAAAGGCAAACCCATAAAACTAAAAAGCAATTCAAATTATATAACAATATCGTAAACAGATATTGTTTAAATTTTGCTCTTTATGTAATAATGATGAAGTGTCAGCAAAAGTTTACTTACTAATGTTTGTACATAAATACTAATTTAAACTCTAATTAAACATTGCCTTCTGATATGAAAAAAAATCTAATAAATTTCAAAAAGTCAGAATTTGAGTAAAACGTAAATACAAAGCTATACAAATTAGAAATAGTAAACAATAATCTGAGCGCGAGACAGACCACAATAGATAGAGAAACACAGAAAGAAGTTTAGTGGTATAATTGTATTACAAATATGGAACTAAAAAACATTTTTTTCTACTCCTATTCTAGAATACTAACATTTGGGGTTAATTTTCAATTACAGAATAGTTAGATACCAAAACAACGCGCGACAATATTTTTTCATTTGTTACGGAATAAGCACAAGTACGGGCATCTCGTTGCTGTTAGTATAACGTTGCGTTTGTGGACAATTATTATCAAAAATTTCCTTAACGATGCTTAATTGTAGTAATATCGGGTATAAATGATACAATTTAATTTTTAAGTTCTAGTATAACTCATTTTTAAAGGCATATAAACGTAAAAATAACTTTCAAAAACTTTAACCTCCAAATACTTGAAAGTGTAATCTGTCAGTAGGTACCTATACACAAGAGCAATTCGAATCAATTAAAAAATACAAATTCGTAGATTATTGTAACCATACAAATACAAAATTTGTTTTAGTTAATGTCAGATTTTTATTTGCTGATGGAAGTACCTCAATCTACATACCACGAACCTATGCTTTCCTATGTATGACGAAGGTTATACAAACATATTTGTTTCCATGATTATGAACAATAAAACTATAATATTTAATGTAAAGTCTTCAACTTAAGAAGTTGGTGTGTTGTTCACTACCATTAGTAAGTTAAAGTTTATCTTTATTACAGATGTGGTGGTTAAAAATGAGAAATGTTTCTTAAATCATCGGGAACCTAAAATAGTCTTGTTTCTTAAGACAACAAAAAAGCCATAAATTGTTCTTTGAGGGGTAGTCTCACAATTTCATTCAACATGGTAACAACAGATGAATATATTGATATTGCGATGAAGCATCTATGAAATATAAAGGACCCACAATTAGGGACAATGATGATAATGTTAATACACCACACATTTACAGCCATGTTCAATAAATTCAAACTTTAAACTGATAAAACACAATAGGTATTAAACAAGCTGCAGCATAGGGTAATAATATACCACGAAGTTAGTTAGCGAGGCTTTGGAAGGAATAAGCGACTTCATCAAAACAAGTTTATTGCAATAAGTCCAGTGACTTCAGATTCATTAGCAAAAGCTATTTTACAAGTAATATTTTCAATCCTGTATTTGTCGGAGGACTATTGGAAGAAAGAGTGAGTTAATTATATTACCACACTTTGAAGCTAGACAAGTAAAGCCTCCTTACACCAGGTTAAACATAGGCATCCAAATACAAAATTTGATTGCAGTCTTTCAAAACTAAGGACTGGTTTCTATAAAGAATGCATTATCTTCACCTTGCGGAATAGAGGAGGTTTTGTACGTATTTCCTCTTTCAGTTTATTAACATATTAATTCATAAATTAGATATGTGTCACAGTTATTTTTTAGAAGAATTCCAGTTTTTTGTAAGATATATGTTTATTTTAGTTATTTCATTTAAAGAAATACGCTAACGTACAAGGTTTTGTACAGATTTCAAATAAATTTATTCTCTTCTAAGGTTAATGTGGTTTACAATTTGTTGATGAAAATTTCTGTCAGTCAGTTGGCTTTTTACTATTTTCTGTAAATTCTTTCTTGAAACTGTTATTCCAGCTTACTTTAATGCCCTTAAAAAAATAAAGTTCTCGAATTAATGAAAAGCTTACTTTATCGTGCGAGTAACCATCAACGTAAAGCAAGCATCGACTTTTCGCATTATAATAAATTGCGCACTGCCAGTACTTGCTTAAATAAAAATAAATTTTTATACACACACGATGTATGGGACAATGTTTCAGACCTGCCAATGCATCTCAGCAACAATTTTATCAAATGCCACATCATAAACTTTTATATTACTCTAGGATACACTTACTTACACTTACCGAAAGGTGCCAACATTTACTTTGTACACAAGTAAAGTTATTTAATAAATGTTCGAAATAAAACTAAAAAACTAAACCAACTAAACACTATTAGATGTGTTATTTTTAATAAAAATTGCAAAAGAAAAGCACTGTTATTTTCTAACCTAAATTTAAAAATCAGTACCAACTGATGGCAACTACAAATAAGGTACTAACTTAAAATAGAGAAGAAAACTATCATTTGTGTAAATTGTTTAACATTTTTTATTGATCCATACATCATCCTACGACACACTGGTACCATGAGTTAGTTTATCTCGGCCATTCCATCGACAACTGCGACAGAGAACTCATGTGGGCTTAATCTAGTAGCAGGAGTTTCAGTTCCGGATTGTTCAGTAGAGGAGAGATCTTTCAAAATATGAGCGAGTTTTATTTTCAAATGACATACGTGCATCGATCCATCATACGCAAATAAGAATCGTGGGACAGTAGATAATTCGTATATATAGACCAATGATTTCTTTAAGATCGACATCTCTTTGGGACTGCAAAATAACTAATATACGAGCGAACAGAGATCTGTCTGCTGCAACTTCTGTGATCATTTGTGCTACCATTACTTTAACCTTTTTATTTCTACTGGAGCAAAAATTCAGTTTGTTTTTCTTTATGGGTGCCCATTGCTTTACCAAATGTTAAATGAGTTTTTGATTTTGTTTTTGTAAAACGGATATTTCCTGAAATACAAATAAATTTTTTTCCCTTTATTTTATGCAATCACGTAATCGATCATTTTTTTAAACAACACCACCTAAATTTTGTTACGGTTTTGGGTAGATTTAAGCATTCTGAGTTCAGCCATGTGACATTGACAGTTCTCAAGATATTAATTTTCAAACTAAAACAAAACTAGAGATATTTTACAACTGGTTTCAAAAACAAAAATTTAAATTTTGATTATGATTTTTGCCTTTCAGTCAAATAACAAAACATTTTCTTCAAGGTAAAAGTAAAAAAAAATTATCGTTACCAACTGATGAAGTAACTTACTTGTGGAAGGAGCAGACCTTATGTTTTCCCCTACATTACGTGTGCTAACTACAGCTAGTTGATCACCTTTCCAACCTCGCTAGGTTTTAAGTAATCAGTTATTTGAATTGAACTCCCTAAATTCATAGATACCTTGATTTTTTCAAATGGCACCACGTAATATTTTATGTGCCATTGAACGTAGAATCTTATAAGCTTTCTTATGATAAGATTGTAGGTCACTTAAAAATTAGGTGGTGCCATTTAAAAAACCATGTTATCCATGAATTTAAGGAGTTGAATTTAAATAATTGATTACTCAAAACTTAGCAAGGTTAGAAAGGTGAACAACTAGTTTTAGTTAGCACATGTAATGCATATTAAAGCTACAAAATCGCAGTTGGATAAATTGCAGGATAACTGAGTTATTTAAATTTTTCGTAACGGTAAAAGTGGAATAATCCGAAAACCCTCCATTTTAGACACTATGTATAATGCATAAAGTTAATTAGAATTTCCCAAGGAATCTAAATTTGTAATAAAAAATGGATGGTTCCATTTAAAAAAACAACTCTGGTATGCCGCACTTCCATGGAACACCCTGTATAAACGAAAAAAATTTAAAAATGTGCAGCTCATTGATTTGCACAACTTTCATTGCGAAGATTTTTTTCTAACCCCAATTATTTCCGAGATGTCCAGTATTCAAGACTAAACGTTCGCAGTTATAATGCCCACAAGCCAGAAATGTGATTTTTTTGGCCATAGTACCAAAAATACAGGGTGTAACGAAAATCGAGGTAATAAATTAAACCACATATTTTGGGGCTAAAAATAACTCAATTGAACCTAACTTACCTCAGTACAAATGTGCATGCAAAAAAAGTTAGAGTGTCAAAGTTATAACTTTTGTAAAGTTTTTTGGTAAAATTTCCCTTAATAAAAGCACGATTTTAATGAAATTTGGTATTCAGCAGTTTTTCAGCATGAGAAATCTAAATCTAATTACAGTTTTGATTTACATTGTAGAGGGCGCAACCAGCAGCACTTCGAAGATGTTTATTCCTTGACGTGATGAGCTCAAAAAAGTATACTTGAAAGATGTCGATTCAGCCAACCATTTCCAAGAAAATCGACACTGAATCTTTAGTTGTTATCGAGATACCCCTGTTTTTCATTATTAAAAATTCCGAATAACAAAAAAATAAAGTATAAATGAATTTTTTCGTAAATAAGTAAGATTAAATAAAAATTTTGGGACTTGCGAATAACTTAAAAATTTTCTGCAGATGTTTAGATTTGATCTAATGGTTTATGACTACGAAATGTAAAGTTTTCATAGTGGTCGTAGAAAAAAACTTTTTTACTATATGCTTATGGTCTATAGTGGGAAGATACAACGTTTAAAAATACAGTAGACTCTCGATTTTCCGGGATGTCCGGAAAAAATACTTTTCTGGTTAATCGAATTCCCCCCGGTTAAGCCGCAAATCGCCGATTCCAGCATATAAAAACACGAAAAAATCGTTGATTGCATATGATAGGGAAATAATAACACATCAAGAACAAAGAAATGTTAGTTGAACATATTAGGACGCGTATATTACATTTTAAATACATTTATTTATGTACATACCTATTTAGTAAAGTAAGAGAGTATACTTGACTTTCCGACGAATCGTAGCGCGTAAATTCCGTAACATCAACTTTTCGGGAAGCGTTCTTCCTGTTGCTCTAAATAGCTAAGTAACTGTTCACTGTAATTTAAGGCGTCACTATGGCTTATCTTTTGAGGTGAAATCAAGGCGTCATCGTCTTTATTGTCAGATTTATTCACACTGGATTCTGATTCAGTCTGTGTTGCTGTTTGTATAATTTCTTGATCACTCAACACTTCATGACCTGTTAAATTTTCATCAGCACTTAACCACTCCCGCACTACCGTTTCATCGGCCCTTGAATCTACTTTTCTTAGATTGTTCAAGATTTCTGGAATTAGATTTTCTGTATTGTTTTCAGACTCTTCACTTCCTAAAAGTTTTCGCCAAGATAACCTGAGCGTAGAACTCTTTACCAATGTACATGCTGTTGCAATTTCGTAAATTGCATCCAAAACATTAGGTTCCTTCCAAAACGAAAGTAAATCTGAGCACCTTTCGTTCACAAACTTCAACAGAAGATTTCTTTTATAGATGGTTTTCATGTTTTGGATTACTCCTTGGTCCATTGGTTGGATCAACGCAGTCACATTAGGTGGTAAATATTTTACGAAAATCTGATTGTCATTCGATTTCAAAATCGTTTCGCTGGGATGACTCGGTGCGTTGTCCAAAATTAAAATAGCTTTTGGAGGAAGATTATTGGCTGTAAGGTGTGCACAAACTTGTGGAATTAATTTCTTTTTAAACCAATCAGTGAAAATCTCTCTGTCCATCCAAGCAGACTTGTTGTTGAAATAATCCACTGGTAGATTATCAACATTGATTTTTGAGAAACCAAGTGGTTTCTTTGCCGTTCCAATAACGCAAGGCTTCAAAAGATGAGCCCCTGCAGCATTACCACAACACAAAACTGTCAAACGCTGCTTCGGAATTTTGTACCCTGCTGCACCCTTTTCGCTGTCACAAGCCAAAGTTTTAGACGGCAGAAGTTTCCAATACAATCCAGTTTCGTCTGCATTATAAATCTGCTCTGGACTTAATCCCGACTCTTCTATAAATTTTCGGAAGTCTTCTTTAAACCGATCCGCTGCATTCTGATCACTACTCAGTTTTTCTCGTTGAACACTTATTTGCCGTATGCCATGTCGTTGTTTAAATCTAGTTAGCCAACCAGAAAAACATTAAAATCCCCACTTAACTTAAGTTCTTGGAAAAACTGCAGGGCTTTTGCTGTACACACTAATACTCCAGAAACAGGAATCCCATGAGCTCGCTGCTGATTAAACCATAAAACCATTGCCTTGTCTAATTCGTCGTACGTCGCAGGTTTCATTGTTTTACGTTTGGACATGCCAGACACACTATCCGAAGTTGCTGAAAACTGAAAACAGTTTCGTCGCCAACGCCATATTTGATCATTAAATTTTTAACCGACGTCCCGTTCTTAAATTTTTTTATGATTTCCAGCTTTTGCTCTATAGCTAGCACAACACGCTTTCGCTTATTAGACATTTTGCAGTCGACGTCTACCAGTTACGCAGTACGCACTAAAATTACTACTGCGGTCCGAGCGGTCCGATCCCGGTTAAACCGCTCCCCGGTTTATAAGCTCTCGGAAAATCGAGAGTCTACTGTATAATAAATAAATATAATAATTTAAAGGTAGTATAATTTCAACAACATACGAAATATCTACCTATAAAATCATCAAATTGTAGAAATGTTATAAAAACGTAGGAAAGAAACTTTTGTTACTGTTTGCAAACGTTACAATAATACAATGATACACTCGGTTTGATCCAAAGTTACTATTACTTTTCTTTGTATTTTTATTCAGTAGGTATATTTGAATGTTTGCAACGCACGAATGATAAAATGGGGCATGAGGATTCTGTAACAATATTTTCAAGGCGATGAGAATATTTGTACCAACAAACTTTTGTCTAAAGTAATAGAAGATTTAGAACGTGTACGCACTTTACGTGGTCACTCTGTATAACATGTAGATATAGCAAGAATATAACTAATGATGAAATATTCAAATTGAAATTGAATCACTGATTGAACATAATTTTTTTTTGAAAAAGGATGTTCATAGTAATAATAAATCCTATTTTTGATTAAATTTTTTATGAAATTGACTCGGTCAATCAGATAAACTTGTAATTTATCATCCACTATTTTTATTAATACCATAAAATTTTTAAAGTAAATTTAATACTACATCCCCGACAAGGGACGCATGTAGTGAAATTAATGCGAACGTAAATATAAATAGGGAGTTCGCTATTTAATTGCAAATAGGGACACGTCATTGCCGCTTAAACCGCTACTACTGGCAGTCGTAAAGCGTTTACGTTGACCGTAAATTGGGATAGAATGTAATATAAAACATTGTAATATGCGTTTGAAAATTTACTGTTTTAAAAATACGGGTCCTTAATAATCAAAATACTCACATCCACGAGAACGGTTTGAACTGATAATATCCTTGACGCAATAAATTAAATTAATTCTCTAGAGATCGGTTTTAAAGAAACCACAAGTGGTAGAACAGTCAATCACAACGAGAAATCTCAATAAGATTCCAGTTTATTAATTAGTGCGGCAAGTCTCGATTAATTCCGCGTTTAATTAAAGCCCTACCATCAGTCATACGCCTGGAGATGACTAAGATTCACGAAGATCTATCTGATGGGGTTGTTTCCGCATTGTTTCGCTGATAAAGCAATCTTTTAATAAGTTTACCAAGAATGTGAGGAATGTGATTGAAAACGAAAACTTCACGCAGCTTGTGCGACATTTCTTATATATATATATATAATGTAGGGGTTGATTTAACACACTTATCCTAGAACGCTGAGTCGGCTATTAGAAATTAATCTAAAACTAATTACATTGTTAAAATTACATACAATTTAATTATATTGCTATTATTATATTATTAAGCTAAGTTGTAATGAAGTGTAGATCTAATTATCGTTTTAGTTCAAGTAGTACGCTATTACGCAGATTAAATTCTCTTTGCATTCAAATCGTAGTCAATCTTAGTGCAAAATTTATAAAAAAAGTATGTATTGATTTGTATATGTTAAAAATTAGGCATTCAATTTAATTATCATTACATGATTGAAATACTTAAGAAATTGTTGGTGTATGAGTAAGTGCTGGGGCAATAACAATGGGCAATCTAATGGTGATTCGTAGAGCATATTCTAGAATGGATAAGAATATAATTGACAATTTTGTTATTTGGTCTATTTTGAGACAAATTTTATAACTGGTTCCTATCGAACTGAAGTGAAAAAACAAGCTTTTACTGCAGAACTCCACATCGCACTATACTAATAAACGTCAAGGAACGAATGGAAAGTGTGGATACGGTGTAAAAAAAATATCAAAAATGTGTGAAATAAATATTAACATTCTAAGATTTAAAAAATCTATCTAGGATAATTACCCTTTCGACTTAATAGATTATGCCAGAAATCTAATCAGATCTGCACTATTATGTTGGCAATTAACGACCTGCAAGAACGTTGCGGTAAAAATATTGCGTTTTAAGCGCCGAAATGTGAATTAAAGGTGGAAACACATTATTCTGATGTGTTATGATGTGACGCTTTGTAAATACATTGTTCTGACGTGTTGTGTTGTGATGCATATGATGTGACGAAAATAGGTGTTTTTTGAAAAATAAAATATGACAGTGTT
Organism: Abscondita cerata; assembly: GCA_030710515.1. NCBI lineage: Eukaryota > Metazoa > Arthropoda > Insecta > Coleoptera > Lampyridae > Abscondita > Abscondita cerata. Next base: position 84,748 of record JALBCR010001661.1, on the reverse strand, counting down.
TTATAGCGTTCGTTGCAGCATGTTCTCAAGTTCGTTATCGGGCGAATTTAAAGAAGAATTTGAAGAATGTGCTGCTGCTATTATTTGTTCTTCAACATCCAAGAAACGAAATATTTGGATTTACGAAATAAATGGAAATAGAAAAACATTAGGCGAATATCATATTATAAATTTACTTAAAGATGAAAATCGCTTTCACATGTACACTCATGAAATTTAAAACTTGGACACCACAATTTCTGTCAACAAAAGTTTGCACATTGTAAAGCGGGCTTAAGGTTATCATTTACAATTCTAACAGCAGGTAGTCTCAGCAGGGATTATGTTATAGAAAGACTATAGAATGAATCATTACACTAAGCACGTTTTAGAAAATAGGTAATTTACGTTGCTTACTTAATTTTTTCTTTAAAGAATATATTTGAAGGTATCGCTAATTAAACACCATAGCTCGATTAATTATCGAATCAAAATTTTGTTTAGGAAATGTTTACAAAATAAAATTAGAAATAATTTTGATTTAAAAACGTCTACAAGCAATAACTTTTAAATTAAATCAAAAACTAAACATGGTTATTTGGGTTGACTGATTATTACTTATTTTTAAATAAATCTAACCTACTAATTATTGTAAGTTATTAAAAAAATCATTAAACTCTCTATTCATAATATTTAGTCCTTACAAAATGTATATTTTATGACGTTTCATTTTTTCTGTAGTTAATATAAAAAGTGAAAATAAAAACTAAGGCAATTCTTATTGTCAACGTATATATTTAGTTTTTGACAAGAATTTATTACATAATTATAATTAAGATACCAAGTTATAGTTTAAAATTAAATGAAAACTTTTTTTTTTAAATAAAGGTATTACTATATAAATAAATATAAGAAATCAATAATGGGTGTGACCTCCATTATTATTGATACATTCTTGGAGGCGTCTGCTCATTGACGCAAGCAATAATTTGTATTTGCTACTGCCAATAAAACCATTGAAAAGAAATGTTTGTAGTTGAAATTCGCAAAACCACCCCCTGAAGAGCACATAATTTGAACATCCTTTGATAGCTCCAATACAGTTTCTAAAATTACTCTTTGCATAATTTTCCAACCATTTTGCTTAGGTTGGAGCGGGCTTTTCTAATGGCTGCAGTATTTTCCAGATGCCATGCAGATTTTTCTAACTATACATACAATGTCCAACATGAAAAACATATTCCAACGATGCAAATGTAGACCCAAATACCAAATATCTTCAAAAACATAATACTTTTATTTGATTATTTTATTATTAAACTAATTACTTAAATTTTACTGCAATTTAATTAAAAGGTTTTCAAACAAAACAGAAATATGTCAATCAACTACTATATTTAATTTGGAAACCGCAAGCGTACCATAACTTTACCAGGAGAAGCTAGGGAAATACAAGAAAACCAGACAGAAGGTGAAATCCAGGAGGAAGAGGCACAAGCGTCAACTTCTTCAAAAAATAAAGCGCCATCAATATTATCTACTCCTCTATCGTCAACTCCGTCATATTCATCAAAACCAAAACAGCGTCGTGCAGGAAACAATATCTCTGGGAGCGATGATGTACGGGCAATAACAAATGTTCTTGCTGAAAGCGTTGGCCTTCAAAAAGAAATATTGAAGATGTTACTGGTAATAACGGTTTTCTGATGTCGCCTTTAATGGACAATAAGCCACAACATGCGCAAAATGATACAAGTTTCAAAATAATGCAGATATTTCAAAATTATAAGCTTCAACGTATTCGCCCCTCTTTATCACCATCCACATCCCCTACAGAATCATTTTTACTTCCTACGCATTCCTTTTATCAACTTTAATATTTGTGTAATCTCTATCGTATGCATTATGTTAATCTTTTCCATTCAATACATTTCTTCAACACACAATTTGTTTGAGTAAAGCCATTGCCATTGAAGCATCTTTAAAAAAGAAATAATAATAATAATAATAATAATAATAGTCTTTATTTTCTTCTAATATACATATTAAAGGGGCATATTACAGAAAATCTCAGGGAGAGGTTCAGCTTTCTATACTAATAGAGGCTGCTCTTCCACCTAATCCCTGGAAAAATAGTAGTTAGGTGAACAAAAAGACTTATTCTGTGGGAGAAATGAACAAATAATTTCTATGTGTTTAACTATAAATTTAAAGAAAATAAAAAGTCTCTACGTTAATTTGTTGTAGTATGTACACTCATGAAATTTAAAACTTGGCGTTGTTCTTTAACAACAAAAATACATTATGAAAATGTTAATTCAACAATGCTTACTTGTTGGAAAATATAATCTTCGTCTGGATAAAACACTTCGACTGAAGGTTTCATAATAGTTTCCAAAATATCTAAATACGCAGCAGAATCAAGACGTCCATCGATAGCCCAACAAACTCCTGGACCCCGCGCGCTAACCCAAACCCACCCCTTCACAGAAAAATAACCACTTCGTTTTTTAGGACATATGTGATTATTTACGTAACGAGTTCCTTCCATTCTAAAAACTTTTAGTGGTCCATCGTTGCGGCTATTGAACGTTTTTCGTCGCTAAAAATCACTCGATTCCAAAATTCCAAAGGTTCGTTCACATATCGCCTTGCAAATTTCAGACGACGTCTTCATATTTTCGTCACTGAGAACTTCTTTCGCAGCAGCATTATACTTCTTTATTCCCATCTCCTTTAATCTTTTTTGTGCAGTTATACGGCATCCGGGAAAATGTGTATCTGCTATAGCCCTGGAGTATGTAGCAAATGGTTGTTCAGTTACGTAATGAAACAACTCGAGATCTTGAGCACGTGTAGATACTTTAGGTCTACCACTTCCGATGGCTCTTTCCAAAGTGTGTTCAAGATTCAATTTTACTCGGTTAATGCCCTACGGTGCTTTTTGGTACATCTAACATACGTGAAATTTCACGCAATTGCGCTTTTCCTTAATAATTTCTTAGCAATAACATACACGTTCTTGGTTTTTAAGTTGTCATAAATTTGATATGATATAAATTTGTGTTTCTAATATTACATCACAACACATCTTTATTCGCCAAAAAATTGTTGTTTAAGTTGTAAAGCTTCGTACACACCTGTACAACAAACCGAGCAACAAACATAGATAGTGCCAACCAAATTTTTAAGCACAAAGAAGAGTAAAAATTATAATTTACTTCGCTTTTTTTATTTTGGAAATTTCCCCCCAAATGATGCTAATAGGGACAAATTTTTTTTTCTTGCATTCTTAAACACTGATTAATTTAAACATTTTTCTTCTGTCAACTCCATAATATTACCTAAAACACAACAAACCCACAAAAGGGAGGACAAAAATAAATAATTTAATTCTTCCGCATAAGTTTGTTCGCCGTTTTGTTTAGATTCGTCCAAACCTGCAAACGCATTCGCGCGCATTTTCTTTGATGTCGAAGAAAAACCGACAAGTTGCGGGAACGCCGCAAACCGTTCGTGGAACAATCAGGACTTGCGAATCTGTTCTAAAATTCGTACGTAGCACCGTCCAAATTAATGTTCCGATTGCCGTTCGGTTCGTTGTTCTGTTTGTTCCTCGGTTTGTTGTTCAGGTGTGTACGAAGCTTTACAATAAGCATATTAATATGAACTATATCTTATGAAAGGAGAGTTATGTAACTATAATTAACGACTTAACGTTACGTTAGTAGATTCCATTTACTATTTACACATATTTTCTTGGAACATTCGATAATTAACTATCGGGATATGATGACCCTATACTTCGCAGGTTGTGCGCAACTGGATACAAGCAAATAACTTGGAGCTGTTACCCTGGCCAGCAAAAGCCCAGATTTTAACATTATCGAAAATGTTTGGGCTCGAATACTTGCTGTTATCCGAAGACAACAAGGGCCAAATTTTATACCAGTAAACCGTAATGCACTAATTGCAGCCATTGATACCGCATGGGAAACGATTAATATTAATTATATTGATACCTTGATAGCGTCAATGAGCAGACGCCTCCAAGAATGTATCAATAATAATGGAGGTCACACCCATTATTGATTTCTTATATTTATTTATATAGTAATACCTTTATTTAAAAAAAACGTTTTCATTTAATTTTAAACTATAACTTGGTATCTTAATTATAATTATGTAATAAATTCTTGTCAAAAACTAAATATATACGTTGACAATAAGAATTGCCTTAGTTTTTATTTTCACTTTTATATTAACTACAGAAAAAAATGAAACGTCATAAAATATACATTTTGTAAGGACTAAATATTATGAATAGAGAGTTTAATGATTTTTTTTAATAACTTACAATAATTAGTAGGTTAGATTTATTTAAAAATAAGTAATAATCAGTCAACCCAAATAACCATGTTTAGTTTTTTGATTTAATTTAAAAGTTATTGCTTGTAGACGTTTTTAAATCAAAATTATTTCTAATTTTATTTTGTAAACATTTCCTAAACAAAATTTTGATTCGATAATTAATCGAGCTATGGTGTTTAATTAGCGATACCTTCAAATATATTCTTTAAAGAAAAAATTAAGTAAGCAACGTAAATTACCTATTTTCTAAAACGTGCTTAGTGTAATGATTCATTCTACAGTCCTTCTATAAGATAACCCCTGCTGAGACTACCTGCTGTTAGAATTGTAAATGATACCCTTAAGCCCGCTTCACAATGTGCAAACTTTTGTTTACAGAAATTATGGTGTCCAAGTTTTAAATTTCATGAGTGTACCTCTACATAATAACAAATCGAGAATGAAACGAAAAACAAAATATAAAAGTAGTTAAAATAATATTCTTGTAAAGGTAGGTACTACCCTTAATGTAATTGCCAATCTTTTAGCTGGGTTAATGTGAGACCGCATATTTGTGTCTGATTTTTTTTGCTGCATGTATGAGACAACAATTCATCGAAGCTACTTATACAGGGTGTCCCTAAAATGTGTGGACATCACTTAACCACAGATTTGTGGGCTCTAAATAAGAAGATTTAACCCAACTTACCTATATTCAAAAGTGCTTAGTTTAGCCAGTATTCTGATTCAAAGTTTAAAAGAAATTTTTTATTTTGCTTATAATAAAAGAATGGTTTTGTCAACTTTGATGATGTTTGGTATTGCACTCACTTACAGATGAAGGTCATCTTTTAAGGTGATGTTAGTTATTATTATTTGGACCATTAGTGTACGAAACACGTAACCCGGCAAAAACAACTCAAAAACTTTTTAATGTTAAGACCAATAACTTTTCAAAAAATAGTTTCAGAAAGAGGCATTCAATAGTAAACTTTTTTGTTACTTGTTAATTGATGAGATCTTTTAAGGTTTAGACACAAAAAAATAAAATATGAGGGACCACGCACTGCATTTCTTAAAACAGATATTATCTAGCAGTCTGGTATTCTAAAAAATAATAATAACGCGACGATTTGGAAATTTTTCGTTGTACACTCTAACACTTCTCCGACAATTTCCTTCGCAATATCCTAAAACCAAGCATCAGTGTAGTTTACAGCCATCACTACGTAAATAACGAAGAATATTCACTGGTAAAGATCACTAGCTAACACCAACAGCAATTTGAGTCGCTTCACAATTGATAACCAATAGCTATTATCATTTATTTTCTAGAATACCAGACTGCTAGATAATATCTATTTTAAGAAATGCAGTACGCGGTCCCTCAGATTTTATTTTTTGTGTCTAAACTTTAAAAAGATCTCATCAATTAACAAGTAACAAAAAAGTTTACTATTGAATGTCTCTTTCTGAAACTATTTTTTGAAAAGTTATTGGTCTTAACATTAAAAAGTTTTTGAGTGGTTTTTGCCGGGTTACCCGTGTTTCGTACACTAATGGTCCACTGATAATAACTAACATCACCTTAAAAGATGACCTACATCTCTAAGGAGAGCAATACCAAATATCATCAAAGTCGACAAAACCGTTCTTTTGTTATAAGCAAAAAAAAAAAAAATTTTTTGAACTTTGAATCAGAATACTGGCTAAACGAAGTACTTTTCGATATAGGTAAGTTGGGTTAAATCATCTTATTTTGAGCCCAGAAATCTGTGGTTAAGTGATGTCCACACATTTTAGGGACACCCTGTATAGACGTGCGATAGTACGAAAAAACTTTTCGGGATATTTTCTGTGTTCATCAATTTTCAAATGGAACTGTACAGTGTTTAATCTATTAGTCAATGTTGGAGGCACCCAATAACGACGATTTTTTTTCTGCTCGTTAATTGCAAGCATTATATACAGGGTGTAACATAAAGTTTGGGAATAAATTAAACTGGATTGCTTAGTAGAAAACAATTTATTTTTCATATGTAATTTTGCTTTACGAATTTTTATTACAGGGTGTTAAAACACTAAAAAAATTCATTTTAGTGTAAAAACGTTTGAAAGCTAGAAGATGATCAAACAAAAATTTAGCCGAACGTTAATTTGCAGTGCCTTAATAACAGTAAAAAATTGACTTCGTAGTTTACTCAATGGCGTATGTACTGATATTGCCTTAGAGTATTTAAAAAAAAAATATTTGATACGTCACAGGTGAAAACTTTTTTTTTTATCATTCCCTCAAATTTAACTTTTACTTTTAAACAAAATTTCCGTCTTGCGTTTTCTATATATCTCCTGGAATTTTCCTGTAATTAAAATTTTTGGAAATACCATTTTTCCATTGCGTAAATGTAGAAAACAACACTTTTATCGAGTATGATTTGACCACGATGTACAGATAAAACGTCATTGTCAGGTAAGGTATTCAGCTTTCATTATAGCGTTTAAATTATTATTATAATTATTATGCTGAAACGATTTTATTAAAGAAATGTTAACACCCTGTAACTTAGAAACGAAAATTCGTAGAGCAAAACTACATAAGAAAAAAATTTTGTTTTTTTACTAAAGAATTTACTGTTCAATTTATTTGCAACCTTTCACCTTGTAAAAAACTCATTTGCAAAGTTTTATATGAATTTGTACGACGGTTTTCCTGACATTTTATTACTCCACACCTCATAAATAAGATGGAATTTGAGTGTAACTTCACAATATAAATTCCGGTGTTTATGCATATTCGTATTGGTTGACTTCTGTTAATGAGATTATGCAAAGAAAAAACTAAACTGGATGAAATATAAGAGCAAGTAAAATTAACGGAAATACTATACTGTGTGCCCGGGTAATCTGAAGCATTCTGTTTAACATGAAGAATTTTAAAAGTCCGATTTATATGTCCTCAAAGTGTTTTTAGGATATTTGTACTATCAGAACACGTAACAATGTCCACTAGAAAACGTCTTGCGTAATAATTTCTAAAATGTATGCAAACATATTAAAAATATTTGAAAAAATATTTAATAATATTTCAAAAAAGTACGAAGGTTCAAATCCCAGTCCAATTTCTTTTTTAGTTGTATTATTATTTAATAGAACAGCGTTTAATTTCTATTGGTAAAGAGGCATAAGTTTTAATTTTTTTTTACTTGAACTGGCAATGGATTTATTATAATATCTACATTATTAAACATTTAGTATAATAATAATAGGGAGTTTTTGGATATCGAAAATCTTCTGCACATACACAAACGTGATTACGCATGCGCAGAAAGAACTCACGTAATTTTAGCGTTTGATAATACGATACCCAAAAACTCTCTAATTGAATATTATTCTAATAAATCCATTGCCAGTGCAAGTAAAAAAGTTAAACTTTAATTATGTCTCTTCACAGATGAAAATTAGACGCTGTTCTTGAAAATAATAATACAACTAAAAAAAAAACTCGATTTAAACCCACGCACCTATTGAAAATTATTAAATATTTTTTCGAATATTTTAAATTTGGTTAAATTTTAGAAATTATTAGGTACGCAAAACAATTTCTAGTACAAATTGTTAACGGCCGGTGGCCGTGTAGACCTTAAGCTACAGCTTAGATAAATTGATGTTTCTTGTTTCGCTTTTGGCCACATCTTAGCTGAGACTCTTGCTAGAGGTGGCAATCGCGCACACTTTTGAATTTCATTATTGGCCTGTTAGTTTTGGTTATAGTTTATTAATATTAAACTTATCTGTGGCCGAAAGATTTTTATTGAAAGGAAAGAATAATGTAGTGCGACAAAGATACTAAACGTGTACATTACACAGCAGAAGAAAAAGATGTTCTAAAAATGCTTGTACTAAAGTACAAACACATAATAGAAAACAAAGAGACAAATGGGGGTAAAAATAAAGACAAAGATGCAGCTTTGATTGATATATCCAAGGAATTTAATGCTCGAAGGGTTAATGTTATACTAGAAACGGATTCATTAAGAAAATTATAGTCGAATGTAAAACAATGAAAAAGAAAAGAGGCAGCATTAGAAAGGAAAGAACATTACCAAACAGGTGGCGCACCTCCTCCTAAAATATGTCACGTGGACGATGATAAAATATTTAACATCATAAGTCAAAAAACTGTAAGTGGTTTTACTAACCAATTTGATTCAGATTATGTTGCATTGGATGGCATTGGACTTGAAGGTTAGTCAAACAACAACAGGTTCAGCATCTCCTTTTAAAGAAGCCATGTTGTGCTAAACTGCAGTTGTACAAATCACAACTATTGTGTTACATTTTAACACGTGTGGCAATATGACTTCTATTGTAGTTTTGTTCTCTTTGGTTTCTTACATCTCTATATGAAGTAAGTAGGTACGAAGTATTCATATAGCTACCATCGTCTACAAGTTATATATAACTTTTATTAAATATTGATCTATACCTAATAACAATCCATTACCAAAATTTCTATTTTCAAACAAATATTTATTAAAATTGTGGCGTCATGCGACGACCCTGACCAACGTGCAACCAAATCTTGTATAATTAAATCAGATCTACAAATGGTTTGTACATTCAAAGAAAATATTCTTTTCTATTCCAAAAATTTCAGCTTCATAAAATGAAATTAAATAAATATTTTACCTGGAGACAAAATTTTGACATGAGTACAATCAATTGTACCTGTAACCCTGGGAAAGCCTGCTACATCATAAAATTTATTTTGAATATTTGCAATTTTAGGGGTTTCTGGGCATATAAATGTATATTCTAGATAAACCAGCAATTGCTCGAGATACTTTTGCAGCAATTTTAGACACTGTACCTGCTCGTATGAAGTAACCAATACTTAGAAGACGCTCTCCAGTTGCATACAGCCTCAAAGATAAAAAAAAACTGGTTTATTGGGCTCACTGATTGATTACTTTGTAAAAATCAAAAAATTAACTTTTAAAATCTTACATAAAATAAAATTTTACTTACATATTATACACAGACTCTAACTCTAACTAATCATCTAGTTGATCAAGTACATACAATGTGGTTGCCTTTGAAAATCGAAATCTTTTTATGAATTGATCATCAGAGAAACTATCAAAATAGTTAGACCTAATGTAAATATGTCGCGGAATTCTTACAACAACAAAATCATTAACAATGTCTACGTCATCAACAGCATAGATTAAACAAATTACTTCCATGATTGATTGCACAATCACAATTTACTCCTCAAATTGTAGGACTCTAGAGCAATACACCGATAATTTTTGAGGTTAGGCTCTTTAAAATTCGTTTTGAGACCTCCTACTATGGAATTTAAGCTTAAGTTCCAAATTCTCAATCTTAAGTCATTCGTTTGACATTCCCAACCGATATAAACACAAAATTTATCTTAAGATCAAAAATGAATTTAAGATGTACCTCTACAACCGGCTGTAAGTGTTCTGATAGTGAAAATATTTTAAAAACACTTTGGGGACATATAAATCGAACTTTTCAAATTTCCCATGTTAAACATAATGCTTCAGAGTACCCGGGACACACGGTATACAACAGTACTCTACACAAAATGACCGATTTGCATTTGACTGCTAGTCATGCTAGTTATATGCTTGGACTTATTGAATAAAAATAATAGTAAATATTGCCAGGAACCTTTCTTTCCAAATGCATAATTAAAAACGAGGAAAAGAAAAGTCTAAACCAAGAGAAGAAAATGCGTTTAGTATATACAGGATGGCCCATTAGTGCGAGGATGGTGGATATCTCGGAAAATATTGAATTTTGCAATGAAAGTTGTGCAAATCAATGAATCGCACATGTTAAAATTATTTTCGTTTATACCAGGTGTTTCATGTAAGTGCGACATATCAAAGTTGGATTTTTTGGGCAATTCTAACGTAACTTTATGCATCATATAGGGTGTCTAAAATGGACGATTTACGCGTTATTTCACTTATTCCGGAAACGATGACGTTTCGAAGAAAATGAATAACTCATTTATCCTGAAATTTATGCAACTGTAATTTTGCAGCTTTAATATGGATTACATGTGCTAAATAAAGCTAGTTGTTAACCTTTACAACGTTGCTAAGTTTTTGGGTAATCAATTATTTAACTTGTTGAACTTAGAATTTCATAAGCTTTCTAATGAGATGGTTGTAGGTATATACCTCTTACGGGTTTTGCGTAGATTTAGATATCTACAACTTTATCATTAGAAAACTTATAAAATTCTACGTTTAATGGCACTTAAAAATATGTGGTGCCATTTGAAAAGACAAGGTATTCATAAATTTAGGGAGTTCAATTTAAATAACTGATTACTCAAAACAAAGCGAGGTTGGAAAGGTGAACAACCAGCTGTAGTTAGCACATGTAATGCATATTAAAGCTGCGAAATTGCAGTTGAATAAATTTTAGGATAACTGAGTTATTTAATTTTTAGTAAATTTTTCCGGAAACAGTGAAATAATGCGAAAACCCTCCATTTTAGACACTATGTAAATGCATAAAGTCACATTAGAATTTCCCAAGGAATCCAAATTTGTAATAAAGAAATGGGTGGACCTATTTAAAAAAACATAAGTTTGGTATGTCGCACTTTTATGGAACACCCTCTATAAATGAAAATAATTTTATTTATGTGCAGCTCATGACTTGCACAACTTTCATTGTGAAAGTTTTTTCTAACCCCAATATTCCGAGATATCCACCGTCCGCTACTAATGGGCCGCCCTGTATATCAGACAGAGAGTTGTGATATTCAGTAAAATTGAAGTCCCCAATAATGATCAAATCGTGACCACAGCAGACGTACAAAACTTCAAGTCCTTCATATAGGGTGTCGATCTCGCTCTGAGACACAAACTGAGAGATATAAACTACAAACAAGAGTACCTAAAGAAACATCACCATTGAAGAAAATACGGACACACACGTAATCAATGGTCCCAATGTCATTAAAAACCACACATAAATTGGAAGGATAAAACGGTGAAATTTTACATCATTACGAAGCGAAGAATACTTAGATACACGTGTTGACATCTACTAAAGGAATTGTGTGTAGGTGTTCGTGTTGGCTAAAATTGACAGACACCTCCTCGTTGCTACAAACTCTTCAATTAACATCAGAATGATCTTTGCGACCAATGTTTTGTGCCTTTGTCAGCTTGATATTCAGATGTTATATAACGGATACCTATTGTTTGATTACCTTACGCTTCATAAATTTGTAATAAACTCTGTAATCACTGATTTTTCATTTAATTTTCGTTGCAGTACGTTTGGAGAGTTCTTTCCTTATGATTCTTTTACTTATTCGTTTATTTTTCTGTGCTTTTACGCTTATTTGTAATTTGCATTTCAATTAAGATGAAACGTACGCAGCATAAACAACCCAAAATTAACGTTAACCAATCACTGAAAAACTGGCCGTAAGTATAATAGCTGCTTTTATACTAGCATTAATAAATTAGTATTTACGAATATTTATGAAACAACGGGTTAAAAAAACAGACATATTATTTGATTTTAAACTTATGATCATACTTCATTAAATTTAATTATAAAAATGTCGGTAGTAGATATATTTTCACCTAAAAATAATTTAATAATAGTTCCACCTTTCCGTTTAAATGCATCATTGTCAAAATATAGAAAATGAAAGTATGCAACAAGCTTATTTCCAAATATTTAATAACGAGACATTCTTAACATTGGAAAGCTATTATTGCAAAAAAATCGCAATATCCATCAATAATTAAAATATTCTAAGATGTTTTTTAAGAAATCATTTTTTTTTTTCTAAATATAATCAAACCTCTTGCAATATTAATTAAAATTACATACCATTTTTTCATATATCGTGGTTGAAGACGTTAGCACAGAGCTTCGAACTGAAGTATGATCAAGTACTATGATTTTTCAAATTTATGTCAAATCTTTGTTGTAATGATTCGACCACCAGATTGCATTATGACAACAATAAGAACGATGTTACATAATGCTATAACTAATTTCATGGCAACAAAGGAAATAATTTCCATTCTAAATAAAAAAAAATATTTTTTCAATTAAGGAATCTAACAAACTAGCAAACTCTATAAGAGGTTTCCAAATTAAAATTATTGAAGAGATGTGCTACATTCACTTTTCAAATAAGCTTTTTTGTAGTAGGTACTGTACAAGACAATCTGAAGGATATCCAATCTAAAAAATGTTGTCAGTATAAACGTAACAGTAGAATATCGTTTTTGATACTCAATGTCGTCACTAAAACGTAGTTCCAACTAAATAAAATACCTTAACGCAATCTACGCAAGCAATCATCAAATTTGTAACATAACTTTCAGGAGCTGTTCGTTCGTAATCTAATTGTTTTAAAAAGTAGACAACAATCTGTTACATGTGATTTAGATTAAGTAGAAGTATATCTGTATTTTACACAAAATTTCATAATTATAACTTGTGATTTAATCTAAAACACTACGAAATAAAAATTTTTCTTATATAATTACTGGCACTACTTATTATATGTAATATTATGTAATAATTTTAATTTATTTTCTAACGCACTAGAATTTCTCTGTATGTGCGTATTTCGAGCATACACAATTTTTGCACATTATTAATTACAGCTTTTAATTTTCATTTTTTGTGGATAAGTTTAAATTAAAAATTCGACGTTCTACAAAGCGAGTGACACAAAAATCATATTTTTAGGGTAATGGGATTCATGATCTCCGACATCATAAAGAAAATATACAAAGCATTTGTGCTGCATATCTGGAAACGAATTAAATATTCGAGCTTATATAAAAATTCCGGCGATTAACTCATGCATCTAATTCGAACAATCCAGAGGCAGATATCTGTCAAAGGAGCGCGAAATATTCCCGTAATAAATCTGCCGAGTGAATCCACGCTGCGGGCTTTGATGTGTTATTGCTGCCGATTGGAAATCTCAATTTCTTCGTAAAGTCAGGGAATAGAATGAAGTTTCCCTCTGTTGATTGTATTGTGCTTGTATAAGCTTTGATCTTGGCTGCAGGTGACCGTTGCCAAGTGGAGATTCACGTCAATTATGATGAAATCTGCTGGACATGTCTTATTGTTAAGAGAACTAATTATATTGAATTGATTGGCGGAAGGTGGATTGATCAAATTAAGTTCGTTTTCATTCTTACTTTTCTGAAATTCCCGAGAGTAATAATTAATCCCTTACAACAAATTGTTCGACATTATAGATTTTTTCTTGAATTGATGCAAGTATTTATTTATAATAATCAGTCCCTAATGCCGTTTTCAAATCTACATACATACGTTTATAAAAAAGAGATTGAATTAGATGACCACTTATTTACTTGTAGTAAGTGATCATTTTACATTAGCAATTCTACTTACTTCCACAGAAGATTTTAATGAATTGCTGTGCTGCGAATCCAGAGCCCTTAAATAGGGACAGTGTGAAATAAACCACTAGAAATTTAACAACACCAGCTTCTCCACAGATAATTTATAAAACATAAAACTTTCATAAAATAAACAATCTCATTACAATCGTACAAAAGAAATAGAATCATGCTGATAAAATTAATTTGAAAACTTTGACAAGTATTTTGACAAAACCAATACTTTGTCACCGCTCAGACTTCTTTTACAATTTTCGGCCTAAATGGGTTTAAATATTACAATTAATACGTATGACAACTATAAGTTTATTGTCAATGTTTGTAATGCAAAAATCTTATTTCTGCTACAATTTTAATTTAATAAAGTTGCTTTCAAAAGAGAAACTTTGTATTTATAATTTTTTACAAACATCTGGGTTCTAGCTTATAAAAACAGCTACTCTACAATTCAGGTCCTTTTTAAAGATAAAACTTAAACAGTCATAATACTTGCATTCTACAGTAATTTAGGAAAATGCTAAAGAAAATAACTTTGTTGGAAATTTATTAACATAACAATGATCGACAGAATTTTATTCTTAACTTAACTTAATCCAATGCCTTTTTTTACAGTTAGGTGTAAGGCTTGTTGTTGATCCTTCGCGTTGTATGCTATGGATTGTTCATATGTCTGTTGGTTTTTTCCATTCGTTTCAGTTTTGCGCCTTTCTTCTGACTTCGCTCCAGTTTAAACCCCTAACCCGCTACTGTCTTTGCTCCTCTATCTATTTTTTTCTTGGTCTACCTACTATGTTCTTTCCAAGTCCTCTTGTTTCGTATACCATACATTTCCGCGCTGGTGACTCAGGATTTGTACTTATTTGTTTAAGTCCGACTCACTACAGTACACTAACGTTGATACCACTACTTTCTTAAACACTGTGATTTTAACTTCACTTGGTATTTTTGCTTTTCCAAAGAATATGTTTCTTGTTGTGTTGAATAGTCTCCCCAGTGCATTCTACTCGGTCGTTGATTTTGTAGTCAAGTTGTCTATCTCCTTAATTTGTACTCCTAGGTATTTGAATTTGGATACCTGTGCTAATGGAATTCCTTCTAGACTGGTGCTATGGTTCTTTCTTTCTGCACTCATTACCATTGTTGTTGTTTCTTCAGTATTTATGATCATGTTTATCCTTTTAATTCCTTGTCTGTACACTTCTAAATTGTGTTGAAAATTTTGTTCGGAGCTTGCTATAATTGCCATGTCATCGGCGAACGTTATTTTGGAAACTGTCGTTTGTTCTCCTTTCCAGTATCCTAAATTAAGTTTTTTAGTCCTCCTCTCGTTAGCTCGAATTGCATCAACTACACCTAAGAATGGTCTTAGCACACATCCTTGACGAAGTCCCGTATTTGTCACAATTTCAGTTGATTTTTCTTTTTTTGTTCTTATAATGTTTGACCTTTTTTTGTATAAAGCCTTTACTACCTCTATTAGTGAGTTTTTCGCCCCTCTGATTTAGTAGACTCTTCTATACGTCCTCTCTTTTAACCTTGTCAAAGGCCTTTACGAAATCCTCAAAGCAAACGTGTCTAACTTTGGTAATGGTTTTCTCGCTTATTTGTCTCATTGTGTTTCTCTGCTTTTGCGGAAGCCGCGCTGAGTATCACTGATCGTATTTTCTATTTTTTTTCCTATAATTTTTTCCAGTCTGAAGAGATCTCCTTTGTATCAAGTTCCTTCCTTGTGATTTTTATCCTTTCTAGGATTCGTTCGTACTCTGTGTCCGTTTCGGTTTCATTTGTCTTATTTGATTCTACTTCTATTTTATCTGTTTTCACTTCTTCTTTTTCTTCTTTGGCTTCTAATGACTCTTGGAAATACTGTTTCAATCTTTCCAGTATGTCTTTAATTAGTAAATCTTTTATGTTTTTAGTATGGTTATTTTTGTCCCTTAACCTTTTAAGGTGCCATAATATAATTTTTTCTTTCATTTTAATTCCAAATTCTCTCCATGAAGCTTGTTTTGCATTTTTTACCATATTCTTGACTTCCACTCTCGCTGTTTTGTATGCCTCGTAATCCTCTCTTTTTCTAGATTGTAGATATTTTCTCCATTTATTTTTTTTTGTTTTCACTTTTTCTTTTATTTCAGTTGTCCATCATGCTGCTGTCTTGTCATTTCCTACTTTTGTTATTCCACAACACTCTTTTTCGCTGCATGAAGGATACTCATTTTCAGATCATTCCATTTTTCTTTTGTACTTTTTGCTTTAAGTTCTTCTTTTGGTTTTGTTGGTAGATTTTTGTTATTTCTTCTATTTTTAGCTTGTGGTTCTTAATCTTTTCTTTACAACCTTTCTTCTTTTTTTCTCTTGTTTTTTGTGGTGCCATTTATTTCCATTTTTATTAAATATTGGCCACTGCCTATTTCCGGACCATGTTTTACTTTAATGTCCTCCATGTTCCTGACTTACTAGGAAGTTATCTATTATTGAATACTCCAGTTTACTCGTAATTTTGTGAATATTTATGTGGGTGAACTTTGTATTTGCTATTATTAGATCATTTTCTACGCACAGTTCTATTACTGTGTCTCCGTTGTTCTGTCTTGTCTGTTCTCCTTGCGTACCCATAATTCTTTCTATCCCTGTATTTACATTCCTACTATTTATAGATTTATTTCTGCTGTTATCTAATTCTGTTTGTAGTGCCTCGAGAAATGTATCCTTCTCTTCCTTTAGTGCGTTATCATTTAGACCGTACGCTACTATTAACGTGTATGTCTCCTCTTTATTAAGTTTTATTTCAACTGTTAATATTCTTTCGTTCAGGCAAGTTTCGTTTGTGAAAGTTTCTCTTTTTTCAGGTTTAATTATTAGTCCTACGCCTTCTCTTCCTCTTTCTGTTTTGTTCATTCCCGACCAGTACAACCAGTAATCATTTAGTAGTTTTGTTAAACCTGTTCCTTTTCTTTTTGTTTCTGTAATTCCTAAGTAGTCTAGACTCAGTTTTTCCATTTCCCCTATCATTTCGTTTTCCTTTCCTTTAATTTTCTTATTTAATTGCCAACTTGATGAGACAATCATTTATAGAAACCTATTATATGTTGCAAAACTGATGCAGTGATCTAGTTCACTTATAAAAACAAATTCCGTTTAGGTTGAAATTCACTAAACATTGTGTATAAATTCGGTACCTAAAAATGTCTCAAAGTTCGGAAAGTGAAATGGAGCTAGGCACTCCACCAGATCTAATAAAAATGGCCAACGAAGCGGTTGAAAATTTGTAATCGGAGAAAAGCAAAAGTCGTTATGAAAAATCCTACAGGGATTATAAACATTGGTGCGCTACCAAAAATGTACATCAGAAAATATTGCATTGTTTATTTTAGTGACCTGGTTAAATCCAAAAAAGCCTTCAACATTATGGACAACATATTCAATGTTGCGAACAATACCTAGATATGCGAATATTGACGATAAACAAATTGTTTACGCAAGTTAGAGTCAACAAAATTACAAAACAGCCTTTTGGGCATAATACAATTGCATCATTTGCAAAAATGCAACGTATTTGAAATAAAGCCAGCAATATTTACCAGACACTGTGTTACATTCTCTTCGTACACTTCTGAGAGAAGTCTCCAATTTTTTTTAATAATTAGACCTACCGAAATGAGATTCTAATAATTGGTCGCCTTTTATATCGAATAAATTTCTTTAGGGATGCCATTACATTTTAATTTCTTGGCCAGAATGTAAAAAATATCAACGATAAATAGATAATTTTGAAACACACATAATTATGGAACAAAAATTTATTACATAATAAAAAGTTAAAGAGTTTAATTAAAAGTGAGTATTAAATAGTTTTCATGAGAGTAAATACGTGAATTGTAAAACTAAATATTTTAAGCATAAATTTTAAATAAGAATTGGATATATTTTCTTTACAGGTAGATACACATTCAATATTAATTTAATTTTTAAATAAATTTCAAATAAAAGGTTACACGCATTCACGATATATAACATAAACGTTAAAACAATGTAAATAGGTAAGGTACTTACAGTATTAACATTTTAAGCGTACAAATAAGGGAATGTTGTATTTAACGAAAAATGAAACAAGGCGGCGTAGTTCGTAGTTCGTGTGTCCGTTGACGTTCCTTGCAGGTAGGCCTTCTTGTATTTCAGCGGTAGATATTATAACAATAAATGGATTTCTTAATTAAAAGATTTGGTTATATCCTCAAAATCTTGCATGAGTAAAATAAGAAAATATAGCAACAGTTTTACTTCTGTTACAATGCACGATACACGATATAAGTGCGTCCTGTATGGAGATGATACCACGCTTTTATTTTCCCACACAAAGAAAGCTGATTTAATGGCTCAAGTAAAAAACATAGAAAGTAATGCTGAACAATGGTTTTCGGCCAATAATTTAAAATTAAATCAAGAAAAGTTACAAACAATAATATTCTCCTCAAATAATCATTAAAGGCAACAGTGTAACCATTTTAGGTATAACAATGGACGATGGCTTAAGATGGGTTTCACATGTAGATAAACTCTATTCAAAGCTTATTTCTTTGCTATTATTACTTCGTAAATTAAAACGGTTAACTACCCCAGAAGGTCTATTAATGGCTTACTTTGGATTATTTCATTCAACTATAACATATGGTGTGATCCTATGGGGAAGTTCATTCCATGCCCATAGAGTATTATTTCTTCAAAAGAAAGCTGTCCGGATAATAGCCGGAGCTCAGAATCAAGAGTCGTGCAAGCAACATTTAAATATTATGACACTGCCTTCACTGCACATTTATTACACGCTCCTAGAGATACATAAAAATGCCTGGTCATTACTAACTCATGCAGGTATACATTCATACAACACAAGATCAGCCAACTTAATTGTACACCCTCTACGTAAACTTACTCGATCAAATAAAAACTAATTAAACGTAAAGTTGTATAACAAACTTCCAAATTCGTACAAAATATTAAACTATTTTTCATTTAAAAAAAGAATCAGAGCATTGTTCCTTAACTATAGTTTCTATTATCAGAAGGTATACATAGATTGTTCAATTAAGATCTAATTGTTATCACAAATGTGCCTGATATATGTTATTATTATATTGTGTTTGTCTTTTGTTCATAATAGTTTTATTCTTATATCATGTAACCGCCTACTGAAGTATTTGAACACATGACGTGCCTCAAACGTTTTATGTAATTTCGTAAAGTGGTTAAATAAACATTATTATTATTATTACAGAATGTAGTACATATGAGGGTAAGATAAAAAGTCAAAAACCCAAGGTAAAGATAAAAGAAAAAGAAAAAAATCCTTGAAGAAGAATAACATAATTAAATAAGGAAAATATTAACAAAAATAAGCATACCTAAAGTAATTTTTGGGCTTTTTTAATAAAGATATTTGCACAAACAGTGCATCACGTTCACCGAGAAAAACAAAATATATGGCGTGTTCCGGAGTTCACAAACACGGACCCTTGCGGTTGAGCAACTAGTCAAAATTGAATACTATGCATTCCATTGATACAAATAAATGCAGAAAACATATACGGGGTGAATCAAAGCCAAATATATACAGTTTCCACTACAAAATGTGTACATTAATATCGTTTAATGTAATAGGGAAAATACAACATAACTACGAACTGAAGCCACATTACTATCGGATACTGGTGGTGATATTTTGCAGTTAAAACAATTTTTTAGGAGGCCAAAAAATGTTTTATTATGTTGTCAATAGTGATTGTGAATAAAAAAAATTTACAGTTCATTAATAAAATAATAAGACTCAGTGCTTTCTAATTTCTGGTTTTTTATTATTAAATGGTATATCTCGAGTAATGGTTTAATATAAAAAATAGAAAGTTATAGCAAGTAGTAGTATTTATCAGAATCTGTTTATTTATTTCCTTTTTTAACTTTTATTTTTATTAATCATATTACTCTAAATAGTACTTAAATGTTGTGTATTGTTACACATATAGTCCGTTCAGTCTCATCTGGCGGTTATAGGATTATAGTGTAGGACGTTCGTTTTTGTGTTCATTGTTATAAATCACGCCCTTAAAATACTTTCCATTCTATGCTATAGAAAAGAGAAACAAAGATAGTTATACACTGTCTCAGAGGTAGTGCGTGCTATTCTTGACAGTGTATTCAAACTTGATTTTTAATAACTAGGTAATAGAGTCCAATTTTGAATGACCGACGAATTGTCTACATCTTACAAATAATCCAGAAGTTCTCAAAATTTACTCGATTTTTACTCCACATCATAGTATACGATGGGAAGTTATGCGACGATTTCTAAACCGAAAATTTTAACCCCTCTTTTTTAACTTTTTCCGACAAAGTAGAGTTAGTATGTTACAAAGAAGCAAAAAATTTTGTTTTTATGCCGACCGGCCGTCCGCACGTATGTAAACAAGATTCCGGCTAAACCACAAGTCCGATTTTCATGAAACTTGGCATGTAGATGTTATTTATAAATGCCCAGATCTGATTAATTTTTGGGCCTAATCCATCCAGCCAAAAGGGTACATCACCTACATAGACTTTCTTATTTCTAAGGAGTAATTACTGAGATATTTGTTGTCACGTGACATTAATAGTTTTAATTATATAGTGAAAGTACTCTTTATTTTGAAATTCCATAACATTAATAGGTGTAATTATAATAATGTCATTCTAGTAATTAAGTATCGATTGCTGTGATTATTCTTGTTATTATTATTTATTGTTAATTGTTAGTTGTTGGTGTAACTTATACAAGTGCGGTTGATTTAATTCAAAATTTTGCAAGATGCCAAAGAAGTTGACAAAACAATGCCGTGAGTTAGTGCTAAACGTGTTTGACTATTTTTCTGAAGAAAACAAAGCGGTGGTCCTCTACTATCTGTATTTGCAGTTCAGCAAAGAACAGCGGACTCGTTACAAATTTCACTCAGAATCGTACAAAGACTGTGCAATCTAAGAAATGAATGTGTTGATTTAGAACCAGTAAAAAGGAAGATAAATAAAATCCGTTCTATCGATCTACCAGATAGTAAAAACAAACTATTCGTGAGTTAATTTACGAAATGTACGTAAAAAGAACACGTTTCTTTAGATTCTCTATTGGCTTTAATCAAGACGAAAAGTGTTTGTGAAATAAAAGAACTAGTTTATCTTATTTACTAAAGCATATGGGTTTCCGATTTAAGAAAACAAACCATAGACTCGGTTTATGTGAACAAAGTCATGTTGTGTCCATGAGGAACGTCTTTTTAAGAAAATATTTAAAATGTCAACTCCAAAAATTCAAAGCAGTTTGTTTTTTTGGATGAAACATGGGTGTTTAGTAAAGGAAATTCTAAACGTAGTTGGCAGGACGCAAGTTCGAAGAGTTTACAACAACCAGCCAAGACATCAAATGGTAAACGTTACGTAATTGTTCACGCGGGTAATATAAATGGATTTGTTGAGGGAAGCAGTTTAATTTTTGGCACACAAAATAAATCCTACGATTACCACGATAACATGAATTCTGAGTTATTTGAAAAATGGTTTGAAGAAACTGTACTGTGGCGACTAGAAAAACCGTCTATCATTATTTTAGATAATGCAAGCTACCATTCTAGAAAAACTGACCAAAACCCTCGACTTCCTGGAATAAAAACCAGATTATTGATTGGTTGCTTAGTAAGAATATAGAATTTGAGTATTCTATGTTGAAAGCCGAATTACTTGAAATAGTTAAAAAAATGCAACCGAAGATGGTAATAAATACGTCATCGACAATTTAGCTTTGTTTTATGGTCACGAAGTCCTACGTTTGCCCCCGTATCATTGCCACTTCAATCCAATTGAATTGGTATGGGGCATTTGTAAGGAATATTATGACAAATGTATTGGAGCTACATCTGGAAGAGAAGAACACGTTCTAAGTACTTGGAATGAGGCCCTGAATAAAATAACCGCTGATACCTGGAGAAGATGTATCCAACACACAGAAAGTATAATAAAAGACACTTTCGACCGCGAAAAAATAATTGATGAAGGAGGATGTATAATTTCTTTATTTATTATTATTTATATTCTATTTTAAAACAGCAATTACTGTCACACCGCATTGAAATATTGGAAAACGATCCAGTAATTTTATTGTATTACGTTTTAGAATTCGTTTTTATATATAAATTTATTTCATATGTTTTTTATACGTTTCACATTTTTTTAATTGGTTTGCTCACAAATCAAGTAAAATTGCTCTTTTGTACTAATATTCCTAATATATATTATACTGTTTACAGTGCATTTTTTATTGCAGGCAGAAATATTTTACAATAATTAAAAAATTATATCAAATCTTAACTTTTTTTGCATTTATAATTAAAAAAATACTTTTCTCTGTGTAAGGATATAATAATACTTAAATAAAAAAATCGAGTAGAATTTTGAGAACTTCTGGATTATTTGTAAGATGTAGACAATTCGTCGGTCATTCAAAATTGGACTCTATTACCTAGTTATTAAAAATCAAGTTTGAATACACTGTCAAGAATAGCACGCACTACCTCTGAGACAGTGTATAACTATCTTTGTTTCTCTTTTCTATAGCATAGAATGGAAAGTATTTTAAGGGCGTGATTTATAACAATGAACACAAAAAACGAACGTCCTACACTATAATCCTATAACCGCCAGATGAGTCTGAACGGACTTTATTTATATTATTTGGTCGTGTTGGATTGCAACTCTTAATTTGTGTAAAGAGGCATGATTTCTGCGTGCTACTGTTATTAACGCGTACTTTGTGAGTTAGGCCGCCGGGATTAAGCTTAAGTGACTTTACACATGTTTTCAGTTGAGGGTTGAATGTATATTTAAGAACATGGGAATTTTTCACCATTAGTTATTTTATTATTTAATAACGTAGTATTCTAAATGCATTCAAAATGTAGAGAGTATTCAATTGTTAGCTACCAATTGGGGTAGCTAAATTTTAAAAAACTGGGTCAAGTTCTCAACATTGTATTTTATACTTTTTAAATAATACATTTCATTTATGCAACAGTTGTAATTGACCTGTAACTTCGGTTTTAAAATGTTGTGTGTGAAACCCAACAGGACAAATCTTATTTGCAATTAGTGTTCTGAAATGGGTGGAAAGTCTTAATTTTTCTTATTTTGTTATAGCATGTGCATGGTATTGTACATATAATTTTTTAATTTCCATTCAGTTTGACCAAAGCAATTCATTCCATAAAATCTTATGTATACAATATGACAATCACTCTGGTCTTTCAACCTGAATATATATTATGTTTTTATTTTATTTATTTATTATTATTTTATTTAAGTATTCCAATTGTATAATTCTAAGTTTTACCTTTTTTATATGGATCTTCCTGAGGTGGAGGTGAATTAAACTGACCTTTATAGGTGTAAAAGGATGGAAATCCACAAAGGTGAAAGTTCAAATCCGCGGTCGCGATTAGTTGTTGGAATGCTTAATGATTTCTTTACTCTTCCTGATTTTCTCATTGAAAAAAAAGAAGATTTGACAATCAAATTTTGTGACCAGTATCCAAATGATGCTCAGCCACGGCAGACTTGGAACGATGTTCACACAACGGTCATGCTCCGAAAAACGTATACTAAGAGAGCGACCAGTTTAACCTATGTACACTAAACCACATGAACAAGAAATATGATATACACTTTTAGAAGAAAGAGTCGGAAACTTATTCTTAGGGGAAGATAAAACAAAACTGGAATTATTTCTGAAATGGTGGAAGAAATCTTGACTCATCGAACAAGGCTCTTTTCAGAAATCATTCGCAAAAGAAGAGGTTGAGTGTGAGAAAAGTTTTGTCGAAACCACAGTAAACCGTATGGTTTAAAATAACACTTTGCAACACCATTATGAGAAAATTACTTAAAATTAGGTTAACTCTAGGGAAATTGATAAAATAAATTTTTGCAAAGTTCAGTAGAAATGAAGACTTAAAAACATTTTTGTAATTTTTTCTCGTCTTGTAAATAAAGAATCATTTATATTAGTTGGTTTTTTTTGTTAACATAGACCTTATTTACGTCTGGTAACTGATCAATCTCTATATTTTTTATATCTGCCATGCTTTTCTGCCATTTCTGAGTATCGGAGTTTTTTCAAGGGCGATATTTGAAAAATATGTATTAAAACCGGGTTCTTGGAAGTCAACTTTCAATTGTACAACTTTGCTGATATTCACTTGCTTGACATTTCTCATCTTGTTGGCGGCAGCATTTAGTGACGCTTCTCAAGTGACGTATAGCACCTGCATTTACTTAAGATCTATTTCTAGTTCAGAAGAGATACTAGTGCGACTTTTAACTTCTAAGTCACAAGTTGCACCAATCAAAACATCAACAATACAAAGGCTAAAGCTTTGTGGGCCTTTACTCTTTGTTCATTTGGAAGATCAAGAAGTTAGGACTCTTCAATTGGTGTTAAATACATCTTTTTTTATACAAATTAAACCACAATCCTTGCTTGGTTGTGATTAGAATCAATGGGCTTAGAAATTTTGTATCTCATCGCATTTCAGAAATCGAACAACTTAGCAATGTTTCAGAATGATTCTATACATATCTAACGTATGGTTCAGTACTTCTGAAAATATTAGTCACGTAATTACTTTCAAAACCTGCACCAAATTGAGGTTTGTTAAAGATAGTTCCAACCTTATCAATGCACTGGTTTTATTGAATGAAGATAACTTATCACCTCAACGATGATTCTTAGAGCGTATCGTTAAGCTTCATTTAGTGCGAGTAGTGAGTGTTCAAACTAAAAGTGGGGGATCTAAACGTTCTATCACATAGGTCTGCGTTTTACCAATAAATTGAGCCGAAAAGCTTATTCATTGGAATTGTTAAATGTAGACTTGTTTTAATATTTTAAATATTGTTTATTATTGAAAATGTATTAAAAGGGCATTATTGATTTATATTCATTGAAACTCAAGCGTTTCAATACCGTAAGTATGTTAGAATTTTGAATTATATAATTATTGTTGTTATATAGAAAAATGTCGGTTGTTATACAGCGTGTCCCATGAGGGTTTGGCAAGTTTATATGTTATCTGAATTACGTTATTGAAATTTGGCAATTATAAACAGTGGGTGTCCCATTTAAAATTTAAAGATGATACCACGTGACCCGAAATGTGATGTTTTAACAACGCCTTACAAGGGGCATAACTACTCACTGTTTACAATTGCCAAATTTCAATATTGTAGTTCAGATAGTTTTCAAGATGTAAACGGGCTAAAACCTCATGGGACACATTGTATAAACAATTTTTTTATTAATGTCCAAACGTATATAATGTAAACAATAGCATATTAAATACAGTTCATTTTTAAGTTCAATGTCTTTTTACGAATATAAGAAAGTAAACAATTAGTATCTTCCTGGCACTATATAAAAGTTAAATATTGTAGTCTTTACTAAGAAAAAAAAATGCATGGAAATATTACCCGCATTTAGACTAAAATTTAGTAAGAATCGAGAATAACTATTAAACCATTAGTTAAGTAATACAAATAGAATAAAAATAGTATTTTATTTATTTAGAACAAAAAGCAAAGTATTAAAACTTTTTCGTTTAAGATAAATACAAAATTTTATTTTATTTTTGTATATATGCGTAAGCGGTAACCAACTTAATATTTTCTTAGCAATAAAACAACAATAATACAAAAAGTTGAATTTTAACGACCTAGAAATTTATAAAAAAAAATAAAGCACTAGGTTAAAGTTCAATTTTTTGTACCATAAATAATCCGAAAATTGTCTTTTTAGGTACCAGTATGAATCTAGTTATTTTTTCTTTAAAGGAAACTTCAACTTTCAAGGTTATTAGCTATCATCCTTGGAGCAATTACAGTTGCTATACTCCTTCGAGATTTTTTCTAAAAAATTAATGGCGACAGAATTACTGAATTTATCCGTTACTTTCTTTCCACACTGTATATTTATATACATGTTAATACTTTTTAGGCACATCAGGGTATTTCTGATTACTTCTAGGTTCAATAAATTCTCTTTCAGTTCTGGTTTAAAGCCGTATAAGCACTGCTGGACATTAAAATGGGGACAATCACAAAGTAGGTATATTTGTAACTGTTAATATTTACCTTACACATATGACATTTAGGCCAGTCTTCTCTTTTCAAAAGATTGTCATTGTCTGAGCAGCTTGAAAGCAGAACTACTAGATCCTACGTCTGGTTTTACCGTGGTGAGTGACACCAGCGTTCCTGCCAATTATCTTAAATTTTTTTCTTCATCATGTTTAAGATTTTTTAGTTTCACAAACTTCACATTTTCTACTAATTGTGCTGTTGCATACCAAGCAGCTTTATCGGCCTCTTTATTTCTCTTCACATCAAATAAACGTGACTTGAAAAGTTTCTTCGAAATGTTTAAGTAGAGCCTATATTCTCTGAGTTATTTGATTCATATTATAAAGGTTTTTTTATTCCTAGCAAAACATTCATGCGAGTTTTTGACTGCGACACTTCTATCTAAATTCATTAAGCAGTAAATTAGAGCTTGCCAGAATGCAGATTGTACCGCCGTATAAATATATACAGAGTCATCCCCAAAGTCCGCACCAAATGGAAACTTATTTATTATAGGTTTTTCAATAAAAAATTATTCTTCATAAAAGTTTGTGCATCCCCTAAAACTAAAAATGCAACAACAAATGGTGGCGAAAGACGCATTCGAAAATTTGATTTTTAGTCAAGAGTAAAGTGCCCTTATTTCAGTAAATATCAAAAAGTTTTATTTGAAAAAGTTGTTCATCATTAAAAAATACATCAAGATTTGAAGTCATGGCCATCTAGGAAAAATTTTAATCTTTTCCAATTTTTGTAAAATGGTGGCTATAAGAAAAAAGATTTGCTTTAAATGATAATTAAACGATATCTTGTATACAACAGTTTATTTAAAAGAGCTTTATGGTAAATTTTTTCATTCACTAGAAAAAACTTCAAAATTTTTGGTGAAAAAGTTCTTTTGATTTTTGTTGACACCAAAAATTGCTCAAAACAATTAGAAAAAATTTTTTTTAATGAAGAACAACTTTTTCAAATAATTTTTTTGATATTTACTGAAATAAAGGCACTTTACTTTTTGACTCGAAATCAAATTTTCGAATGCACCTGGTATATTACGCGTCTTTCGTCACATTTTGTTGATGCATTTTTAGTT
Source organism: Abscondita cerata (assembly GCA_030710515.1). Lineage (NCBI taxonomy): Eukaryota > Metazoa > Arthropoda > Insecta > Coleoptera > Lampyridae > Abscondita > Abscondita cerata. The sequence goes on along the minus strand of JALBCR010001661.1, from coordinate 57,676 downwards.
TTAGGGGATGCACAAACTTTTATGAAGAATTACTTTTTATCGAAAAACCCATAATAAATAAGTTTCCCATTTAGTGCAGACTTTGGGGATGACGCTGTAATATATATGTGCTTCCACAATTGGATGTTATTATTTACGAAGAAGACACAGCCCACAACTTCTTTGGTTTTGGTACCGTCTGTGTACATGAAAGTTGCTCACCAATATTTGCTAAAAGGTTCATTAAATTTCTGGTGATATAACGTTTGTGGCAGATGTTGTTACTTCAATTTTATTTCTACATCAGGGACAGTCCACGGCGGCAGTATTTGGTTTGGGCCTTCGTTAATTAAATTCGGAACACATATATCAAGCGAACTCTTGCATTCTTGCAAAACGAATACCGCAAGGTCAGGTTATAGTTAATCTCTAAGCATATTTGTTTCAAACCTAGAAGAGGGATTTATAGTTTGGATGATAGGTGTGTCGGTATCCCATTCTTTAGTTCTGGTTATTATAAGGTTAGAAAATTTCTTAAATTTCCCGTTTTCCCAATATCTTGGAAAATATTTTTTCTTGGAATGATGATTGCGATGAGCGGTAGAAAACGCCGCGTCGTATGCATTATTACTATTTACAATTAAGTACAATTTTACTACAATTGAGTATTAAAATTGGATCTTCATTTATGTTAAACGGCTCGTTATTACAAAATCTAATTATAAACAAGAACGACCGACGAAATTAATTTAGCCGCTTGCCGCACTGATTGATGTTCAATCTAATGAGAGATCATAAAGTCTTTAAATTTAACCGCAAACATGTAATTTGTGTAATTGTATATTATTAGAATGATTATTAAATTTTGTTTGTTTGTGCAGCTTCCGATTATAACGATTCAATTGATTTTTTTATGAGAGCTTGTGATCCATTTCATATTTTACGACCTAGTGTTTCTTTGAATTTTTCATACGGCAATACCCTCGTCGTTAAACAGTTTTAATGTTCTTAAAAAATATTATTTTTACGAGTTTTGGTACATATAAATGGCAATGCAGTAAAACTAACAAGATTATTACTACGCTTCCGACGCAATTTTATTTACGTGTCCCGCACTGGTCTACGATTGTAATACGGTACATAAAGTGCTAAGTGAAATATGGAAATTTTATAGCCACTATGAAAAATGATCAGAAAGTGAAAATTTGCTGCAGTAAACAAAATTCTTATAACGAAGTATTAACGTATACATGTTATTTTTCAGATTGAAAAGCTTTGTGATGTTGCAGGAAACAAACACGCTCTTATGTACGTGTTCAAGGAAACGAAAAGACCCTTTTGATTACACACGGTAAACGTTATTGATTTTACTTTGGTTTTACGTACTTACTGATTGTTAGAAATTTAGGTAGAGTAATTTATTTCAAGTTTACAGTAAACTAATTCAATGAAACTATGATACAACACAAAATGCGTCTAGTTACGTGATATTAGCATAAATATTTAACGAAATAACTACAATTAAAGTGTTTAACAAATGAACAAATTTTATTGTTTGAATAACGAGTTGTAATTCAAAATATCTACTACTTTTGTTGAATAATATACAGTGCTGGATGTTACGTTAGGCAACTACTTCTACTCTGATGTACAACGTGCATACTTAACATAAATTAACAAATTTTTGAAGAAGTATTTTTATTTGTATCAATTCTGTCATTCTATTGTTATTTTACGTAAGTGTTTATAAAAATGTATGCGATGTTTGAGATATAAACATATTTTAAAAAGCTTTTGACGTAATGCAAATACGAAGAAACTTTGTACGTATGGCTTCTACATAATTTTATACAACATAAACTTGTAGCATTATGCAAAACGCGTTCTACGGTTTTACAAATCGTATTTACACTCTCCCGACGTACATATACATACAAATGTATGTGTATATGCGGTTAAAATATGTACATATATAGTAGTTAATGTAATTGTAAAACATAGCAATCCAGAAAATCATTTTGAATATTATAAATGCAGAAATAATGCTTTCTATGCTGCATTTTGATTAATCATCCAGGAAATTCGTTCATACATAGATAAGTCTTACTAAAACTAAAGCTAGACGACATTTTAAATTATTTTTTTTAATATAAGGGAATGTCAAATGCAACTTTTTATAAAAGATCTTCTTATGTTTTGATTACTGTCGATTATTTGTCGAATATGTCTAAAAACTACTTTATTTGAACGTGTACAACTAAACTTTAACTTTATAACTCATATAACACCACTAAACTAATATTAATTTTAGAGTGATCTTCCGACATTTTCATCACACTCTTCTCCAAAAAAACTGTCCCTCTAACCATTTTTTTTCGGTGTCTCTTCTCCCGCTACCGGGTAATTTTCACTTCTCAACACTCCCCCTGAATTGGGCACAGCATTTGAGAGTCCAATTCCAATTTTTTCGCACAGCACTCGCGCTCTATTTCCACTCAAACTTTTAGTTAGGATGTCGGCAGCATTTTATTCACTGGGTACATACCGAAGTTCTACCCTTTTATCCCTGATCTCTTCTCCGATCTTGAATAACTTTATGTCGATGTGTTTATTGCGCTCGCTGGTAACATTGTTCTCAGCAATATGTTTCGCAGCCAAGTTGTCCATATGTATGAGCCATGTATCTTCTCTCCTTATTTCATTTAATTCATCAAGCAAATTTGTCATCCAGCTCACTTCATTTGTGCACTCACACAGTGCAATGAATTCCGTCTCAGCTGTACTTAATGCCACGCATCTTTGTTTTCTACTGGTGCATGACACGGTTCCCTCCGCTAATTGAATTAGGTATCCAGTAACAGATCTTCGGTCCACGCAATCGCTTTCCCAATCGGCATCTGTATATGTTTTCAAACTATCGGCTCTGTTTTTTTTATATTTCAAGTTAAAACTACTTGTGCCCCGTAAATATCTTAATATGTGCTTCACTCCATTCCAATGCTCTTGTGTCGGGTTTGATGAAAACTGCCTCATGTGGGCCACAGCAAAAGCTATATCTGAACGAGTGTTGGTTGCCAGATATATAAGACTTTCTATTGTCTTCTGATAACGTAGTTTAAAATCTTCGTCTACATTGCTATTATTTTTTTTAAATTTTGAACGGACTAACAAAGGAGTACTTGCGATTTTGCACGTCTGCATGTTGGTTTCCTCCAATAATTCTTCTACGTAATCTGCCTGATCTAAGCTTATTCCATTCTTCGTTCTATTTACGTTAATGGACAATATTGGTTTTACTCTTCCCAGGTCTTTTATCTTAAATTTTTCCTTTAAACGTTTGTTCATTTCATTAATATTTTTGGTTTTTCTGTGCAAAACTATGTCGTCCACGTAGGTCGTTAGTATTAAGTCTTTATCTTCATTGTAATATAAGCATGAGTCCGCGTTACTAAGGGTCATTCCATTCTCTTTGAAGAATTTGTTGATGATTTCGTTCCACAATAAACCGGATTCATGGAGTCCGTACATTCCTTTCTTTAATTTACGAACGTATTTGTGATTCTCTTCACCATTTTCTCGTTTTGATCCATCTGGTATTTCTATGTATACACTGTTTGTTATTTCGGAGTTTAAGTAAGCAGCGTTAATGTCGACATGTTCAATTTCCCAGCGTTTTGAACGCTTAATGCCATTAACGTTCTAATTGTTTTTTTCATGACCACTGGAGCAAAAGTTTTATCATAATCTACGTTTTCAATTTCTTCGTTACTGAGTATAACCAGCCTTGCCTTGTACCGCACTACTCTTCCAGTGTCGTCTCGCTTTTTCTTGAATAACCATCGACTTCGTAAAATTTGTTTGTCATGAGGACGTTTGACTATTTCCCAAGTATTATTTTCTCTAAGGTTCTCTAATTCTTCACGGATGGCTGTTGACCATTCGTCCTTCGTTGCCGCTTAAAGCTTCTTTGTAGGATCTCGGTTCGTATTTCTCCACCTGTAATGCCGCTGAACATTTCTTCTCGTCCATATCATAATCGTCAAATCTTATGGGTTTCCTTATCGTTTTTCCATGTTTCGTGTTGGCAGTTCTTCAGTTTGATTTGTCTCATCATTTTCGTCTAATGTGTCTTCTTCAACCTTTTCTAAAGATTCGGTTGCTTGAACGTCTTTTTGAACTTCGTCAATTGGTCGGTCAGCTTCTAGGTCATCACTCTCTTCTCTTTCATTATCCTCTTCTATCGGTTGTGCTTCCTCTATCTCTAATGTGTTCCATAGAACGGATTCTTTCGTTTCCTTTCGTTGAGGGAGTGCCCATCTTTCATTAGCATATGGTTTTTATTAAATTTCACGACCCTGCTTATTATGATTCTCTTACTTTTGTTATCCTATAGTCGATAGTTCTTTGAATAACTATCGTTAACGACAAATACGGCTTCTTTTCCGTTAGGTTCCCATTTGTGTCGTTTTCTGTAATTAAAGTACCAGCATTTGCAACCAAATTTTTTCATATGTTTAATATAAGATTTGCGATCATTCCAACGCTTGAAAGGTGTTTCGCCGTCATTTGCCGTTGTTTGGGTGTCCCATTCTCAAATGCCATAAACTTTGTTTCGTGGTATTTACATTACAAACTCCTATCGTTGATTTCTCTGTTACTACATTCACGTTACTTCGGCGTTTTCCAATAAGTATCACTTGTCCATTGCTGTTCGTGATTTTAGTTTCTTTCGAATTAATTTCCACCGTTAGTCCGTCGTCACACAATTTAGATAGTGATAGTAAATTACTCTTCAAATTCGGCACTAGCAGAACGTTGTTGATCATGTATTGTTTTCCTCCATTTTCATCAGACCAAGTTACGTAGCGCTGTCCATTTCCATAACATTTTAAAATATTTCCTCCTTCACAAACTATCTCCGTTTCACATTTCTCTATGTCCGTTAACTTCTTTTCGTCGTACATCATGTGATCCGTTGCTTCGCTGTCTAAAATCCATTTTATATCGTTTGTTTTGACGTTCGTAGCATATACGGTGGTGCAAAACTTTTTCCCCTCCCCGAAATGGTTTTCAGCTATTGCGTGTAGTTGATCGATTTCTATTTACGTAGTGTCCAAATTTTATACAGTTGTTGCCAATGTGTCCAAAAAGGTTGCACCTGTAGCATCTAATATTTGCATTTCTATCTTCACGGGTTTCGCGCGTGTCGTCATGTTCCGTCGTTTCATTGTTAATCTTTGAGTTTTTTGAATTCCCGCTTGTTAGCGCCAAAGTTTCGATTTTGGGTTCGGTGTTACGTCTTTCTTCTATGAGTCGTTTCTCGTTAATTAATCTAGTTCTTATGTTTTCTAATTTTGAATTTTCGTCATTGAAATTGATTGTTCGCACTATTGCATCGTATTCAGGTGGTAATCCAATAAGTATTATACCGAGATGGGTTTTTTCATCTATTTTAATTCCGAATTTGTTTAATTTACGCTTTGTATCACAGTTCTGACTCACATAATTGTTTATTTTTTCTACCGATAATTTATTTTCGTTGACGTAAATTTTCAGCGTAATTATTGCATGGTAACTGTCCATTTTCGAATGCGCCGTTTCTAAATTCAACCACATTTCTTTCGCGTATTGGCAATCAATTAAATCTAAATTTCTGTCGTTGATGTTTAAAATAATGATCGCTTTGCATTTATCGTCTAAATTCTTGTTCTTATCATCTACGTTAAATTCCCCGCCGATTACATCATGCAGCCCTATTACTGTTAACAAACTACGCATTCGTATTGACTACGACCGATAATTTCCATCGCGTAATTTTTCTAATTGTGTTTCATTTATTGCGTTCATCATGATAATTTTCAAATAAACTTATGTATTTCTAAATTTTCCTTTGTTCTAACGCGCAGTCGATGCGATTCTGGGCACCATAACCTCTCGATTATTTGTCGAATATGTCTAAAAACTACTTTATTTGAACGTGTACAACTAAACTTTAACTTTATAACTCATATAACACCACTAAACTAATATTAATTTTAGAGTAATCTTCCGACATTTTCACCACACTCTTCTCCAAACAACTGTCCCTCTAACCACTTTTATCGGTCTCTTCTCCCGCTACCGGGTAATTTTGACTTCACAACAATTTTGAGATCGTTTGAATCTACCGTTTTCAAATGACAGCGAAATGAATGTTTGAAAAATGCATGAACAATTTCACATTTTTATTAATAATAGTTTAATAACTAATTAAATAAGTTTTTCTATTTTGGGTCGCTTACAGAGCTATAAAAGCACCCAAATGAGTTCTTTTATAGAAATAGAACAATTTTTATTCCGAACGGTGGTAACACTGATTTGATATTAAACGTCAAAGCTGTCGTTACGTTTCGGCGTGTGTTAATTTAAACCGTAATTAATGTTCAGTAGATTTATTTATCTACTTATTTTTATTTTAACCCATTTTTTTTTAAATTAAACCTATGATAAATGTACTCTAGCATTTAAACCATGAAAATATTGCCACTCTAGGAATTATACTTCAAAATTCCCAAACTTAAAAACTCGTAAAATTTTATTTTAAAAACAATCTGAAAAGCCCAAAATAATAGTATAAAGAATTCGTTCAGAAAGCATTTTAGCAACTCGTACTTTCAAAAACTCGTCTTATAAAATGCGTCTTCTGAAACTAGTTCTTTAATATACTATTTCCGTCGACCATGCGTTTATGGCTTACATTAATGCAAACAAAATTGATCGTTAATGGCACCTATTAATAAACGATTTTGGTATAGGCAACTAAACATACATATCATTAAATCAAGTTCAAGTTCAACATGAAAACGTAAATAAAACATCTCTCGTAATTTGTAGCAAAGCAAATTTTAATAATAACAAATCGACATTAATCTACAGTTATATTAAATGCTGAATTGGTCACACTTCGAGACATTTTTACATGTACGCAACATTCGGATGATAACGTTTAAGGGTGTTCAGCTCATTAATGTTACAAACTATTCTCTGCCACAGTTCTTCAATATTTTTACCCATTATTCAAAAGCTAAATTCTTCTAGTAGAAGTATAAGAGCAAATCAAAGAAAAGAAATGCCGCGTGCAAGCGCGTAAGGATATAAATGAATATCCTTCTTCGGTATGATGTGACAAGTCATTATAGAAAGTTCAACATGTTACAACCAACGTAGAGATGAGCTTGGGTTTCGTCCATGATTTATGAAACATTGTTAACCACTTCTGGTGTGGTCTTTGTAGGTGCATCATTGTTTTGATTAAGCATCAATCGTTCTCACAAAAAATTTAAAACACCTTGTTTTGCTGTAATGAAAATATTGTATTTCGACGCAACATTTGGAATCTAGTATTTAAGTTCTCCATAAACTTAGTGACTTATTATTAAAATACTGTTGGCAAATATCATACAGCGAAAAGATAAAGAATTATCAAATGCAACGCTCACAAAAAAAATAGAAACGACGAAGTTAGGTCATGTTATTTATTTCACAAATTGTGGTGAGTTCACAAAACGTGCTTTCCAAAGGTGAGTTCACAATAGCATACCTTCTCTAGAATTATTAAAATATAATTCTATTAAAATTACAAAGTATAGTCGACGGAAAAGTTGTGAAACTAACTCGTGAATTAAAGGGCGAATAACAATCTGAAACATTAACGTACTCGCTTCGCTCACGTGTTAAAATATCTTGCTTATTAAGTGCCCTTATTAATACTCTCGTTTATTAAATAACTATTAAAGTTACTTCAACAGGTGTTTGGAACACCAAGTACGTCTCAAATCCAATTGACACTTCAACAAGACCAATACCACAGAACGAGACGCAAGTCGGCAACCAAGATCCTCTTTAACCAGATAAAATCATTGCATTCACTTTACGACAAATGATTAATACACTTAATTATCTATCTGATTGACTAAATGAACTTAAATCACTGCGACAGCAGACACTCTAAGCCCGTAATTAACTGAACACGCTAAAAAAGCGTACATTTAAATTAAAACATACATTTTATGCAAATCATGTACCATTTATCAACTTACCTTAACCTTCCTTCAACAAAAAAGTTTAAACTAATAAAACAATCATCCACCAATCGCTAATCAATTAACTCCAATCGACTCAACAAGCCAATCCAACTTTCACCAACAACTTACCTTTGCAGATGACTGACCTGCTGCAGATTTTGAAATTCCAATTCTGCGCCCAAAAATCGCAAGCAAAGTGCATGGAAACCATCATTAAAACAGCTTAATTTTTAATGTACTTTGAGTGCACGTAAAGGCTGAACCTCTACAAATCAAAACACAAAAAATCATTTATTTATCTTCAATGTTTAAAAGTAGTGAATTTCTTAAGAGGCTTCTATAAATCTAGTTTTTTAAATTAAATGTTGCAAAAGTCAAAACTATTGACACATGTCTCGATAATAACAATAATAATAATAATGGTTTATAAAATAACAGTGCTGATTATAAAATTTAATGCAAAATTCAGTTCTCTAGTCAAAATATTCCATTAAAAAACAAAGACAGCGTCAATTTCCGGTATATCTGGAAATACCGTCTAACCGACGGGCTACGTGAATCACCCTGTATAACAATTTGGTACTCCTGACAAATTTTTTTAAATTTACATTTAATTATTTCACCCATTCTAAAATAAATGAGCAAGTATTTCAAAAGAAAATTGTTAGTCAAAGTAGTTAAAATATTATTTCATTTTGTCTTGCACATCTTAATCGCTAAATTTTAACCAAATAATAAATGACTGGATAACTTATTTTCATTCACTATACGGAAAATAAATGAAAAAAAAAATGCATTATAAACTTTGCGAACATTGAACGTTAGTTTTCTTTTTTTTGACCCAATTTACATAGCAATAAAACCGAAACTAAATATTTACTTCTGATTACTCATTTCTGTTTCATCATTAACATTGTTTATTAGCACAAGTCTAGTGGTTTAATGAGAATAGAAGACATTAATTTTTTTCGTGTATACTTAACAAATGAACATTTTTTACCAATGATGAAATTTGAATAAATATACGATAACTTATTTCAAGGGCTTTGCTTGCGTTAAACATATTTGGATTTTTAAATCATGCACATCATGCATTGTATGCATATACAAAACATCACTTTGTAACAATAATAGCCATTTACACCATATGGGAAACTTTTTTATTATTAATATTTCGAAAAACGTTACTTTATAAAAAGTTCTGCATGGTTTAAAAACTAAAATGCAAATATCAGGTATTAAAATTCTTCAGTTGAATACGAGGTATGTTACAAAGTATGAATTTTACTAAAAGTAAATAACCTTTTTTGTATATTTCAGAAATTAGAAGTTAGTGTGATTTTAATAGCAAACGGAAAAAGTTTGCAAGTTATATCGATAGTGATATTGATGAGGCTATGCTTGAATGGATTATTACTGCACGTGACAAAAAACTTCCTCTTTCTGGAACCCTAATTAGGGAGTAAGCTAAAGAATTCTGCCCTGGGGCGTAAAGACTTTTTAGCTAGTGCGGGATCGTTGGATAAGTTTAAGTAAAGGCATGGTATCGTCCAAAAAGCAGTGTGTGATGAAAGCCCTTTTGTAGACTTTTAAGTCAGTGATAATTGGCAAAAAACTGCTTACCTAATGCCAAAGGTAGAAAAATCTGTAAGAAGAGAATTACCGTTGGGGTTGGGGGCAATAGGAATGGAACTGAGAAGTTACAATTACTTGTTAAAAAGTCAAAAAACTCGCCTTGTAATCTGATATTTTTTTTTTACTTTATTCAATTTTGTATTGTGCTTATAGTTCTTTATTATTATTATTATTATTATTATTATTATTATTATTATTATTTCTAAGTCGTTGATCTTTGAAATAAGATATAGACTACAGAAACTCATCAAAACTGTATAGACAACTTTCTAACAAATTCGCCCTCAACAAAGATTTGTATTTTTTTATCGAAGTTTCTGTTCTAATATTAGGTGCCAGCGCATTATAAACTTGGAGACCCTTGTAATAAACTCCTTTTAAAGAAATACGTTGAGTGTTTTGGAATCCGTAGTGATTTAGAGAATCTTGTAGACATATTAAATTTCCTGTCGTATTTATCATGGTATTGATAATATTCCTAGCTGTCAAAATAGAGGTTTGCATGGTTCCGTAGGGCTTTTCCCTAGTATACATCTTATTATTCTCTTTTGGACTAACAAAACTTCATGTAAATTGGAAGCACCCCAAAATATTAGACCGTATTTTATCGTCGATTAAATACACGCAAAATAGTACAATTTCAAGATGTTTAGTTCAACCATGTTGTGTAGATTGCGTATTACATAACAAAACGTTGACAGCTTTTTTAACACGTGCTAAACGTGTGATTCAAATTTTATCTCCGAATCTATATAAAGACCCAAGAATTTTACAGTAGATAGAATTGGAACTGATTTTTGCTCTTGTCGAACATAGATTTGAGATGGCAAAGAAGTGATAGAGAATTCTGTTACTATTGTTTTATTACAATTTAGTTTTAGTTCTAGCGATTTACAATACGACGCCATTTTAGTCAAAGCTTTGCTGGCTATTATAGAGGTCTCTTGCCGCGAGTCACTGGATAGCATACAGGAGCTATCATCAGCGTATTGTACAAGACATGAAGTTAAGATAGAGTTTAAGTCATTGATATAGATGAGAAAGAGGAGGGGACCCAAAATTGAACCTTGTGGTACACCTCGGTAAATGGGTTTAGGATCTGACAACGTGGTGATTATGTTACCTTCCACCCTATTTTTCAAACTAACCCTTTGAGATCTGTTAGTAAGAGATGATCTAAGTAGTTGTTGGGCTAAGCCACGGATACCTATGGACTGTAGTTTACAAAATAACACGTCGTGGTTAAGGAAATCAAACGCTTTAGATAGATCAAAATAAATCCCAACTACAGAGTTGGCTTTATCTAACCCGTTAACAATGTTATCTATCGATTGGAAGATTGCAGATTGGGTTGAACGCCCTTTCATGAATCCATGTTGAGAAGATAAAAAAGTTAATAGATAAAAGATAATTGTGTAAGCGATTATAAATTAAATATTCAAAAATTTTAGAAAAGGCCGATAATAGGGATATAGGACGATAGTTGTTGATGTCCTTTTCGGAACCTTTATTCTTATAGACAGGGATGACAATGGCTTGTTTTAGTTCTTCGGAAAATTGCTCCTCTACTACACAGTTGTTAAAGCATTCGGCTAGAGGTTGCGAGATAGTTCCACTCACTTTATTTGTCGGGAAGATAAAGAAAGATGTCGGACATTGTTTGGACTTGTCAAAGAAGGGTAATTTGATAGAAGGGGTTGTAGAGGTGCTTACAAAGTATTCATTGAAGCTGTTAGATAAATTTTGAGGACTAGAAATTAAAACACCGTTGGAGTCAATCAATTCAATGTTTTGGTAATTTTCTGAGGGAGGTGACGTGCTAGATTTAATGATTCTCCAAATTTCCCTATTTTTGTTACTAATAGAGTTTACAACCCTATTATTATTATAGGATATTTTGGCATTATTAACAATTGCTTGATGTTCCTTTTCCTAATGCAATACATTTGTTTTAGCGCTGCAGACTCCGTTTTTTATACATTAAATGTAAGTCTTTCAAGTGTTTAGAACTATTAGATACTTCATCTGTTATCCAGGTGTTTCTTTTTTTTTGAATTGACAGAAACTTTTCTAACACCCAAAGGAAATGCTTGGTCAAAGAGCTCATTAAAGTGATGTATAAAAATATTGAAGCTTAAATTTATTCTATTGCTACTAAAAGAAGATTCATCCATCATGATTATCGTTTAAATATTGTGATCCCTCCAGTAGGGCATATAGTCGACAGCGCGCGTTTGTACAATAGTGAACTTACACTCGAGTTCTCTCACTCCCGATGAGTCCCAAAAGGACGAAACAGCTGTCGGGTGATTCTCAGTGTTTGTTTGCTATTGTACAACCTTTGCGTACTTACTGCAGGCGATTCAAAATTTTATACTTGCCAACTGTTATGTTGGCTATAATTATTGAAGAATCGACTATGTAACTACTTTACATACCTGTCGGTAAAGTTGCTAATAAAATAAAAAAAAAAGATAAGTTTTTTTCGACATCTAGTGTCGACTCATGAAAGCGTTCACGTACGTAAATGTAAGCAACTTTGCCGACAGGTATGTAAAGCAGTTACATAGTCGATTCTTCAATAATTATAGCCAACATAACAGTTGGCAAGTATACAAATTTCGAATCGCCTGCAGTAAAGTACGCAAGAGGTTGTACAATAGCAAACAAACACTGAGAATCACCCGACAGCTGGTTCGTCCTTTTGGGACTCTTCAGGAGTGAGAGAACTCGAGTGTAAGTTCATTATTGTACAAACGAGTGCTGTCGACTATATGCCCTTCTGGAGGGATCACAATATTTAAACGATAAGTTTTTCGATATCTAGTGTCGACTCGTGAAAGCGTTCACGTACGTAAATGTAAGCAACTTTGCCGACAGATATGTAAAGTGGTTTCTAAAGTTAGAAAAAAAGGTTACTGTTCAAAGAAAGAAAAATCCTTCTTTTTGTTGACAACTGTCCGGCGCATCCAAAAACTGTTGCATAAAATTAAAAAAAAAAACATTATTCTGGAATTCCCTAATCTTACTGTTCTTCTACAATCAATAGAACAGTGTATTATAAAAAAACCTGAAGGGAATACCCCTGAAAAAGAATTATTATGACAATTTTGACTCAAATGGAAAAGGCAACTCCAACAAGTGTATTTGACGCAATTAGAAATTCACAGCATAAACAATTGCCAAATGCTTTAAAAAAGTAGGGTTTGTTAAAATTAAATTGAAGAGGAAATTGATAACTGGGATGAGTTACAATGCTTTTGGGTTTCCTACCAAAAGGTTATGAAAATGGGGGAGGTTCAATTTGAAGAATATGTTAATGTTGATAATGTCAACAACATACAACGGGTTTTCCAACAGATGAAAACATATTACGAACATTTTGTTTCAAATGAACAAAGTAAGTTTGTGCTAGAACCTAGCAAAATAAAAAATACGTGTGTACTTTAGGCTCAGACGAGGATGAACATGATGATGACGATGAAGTAACTGTTGCAATTCCTACATTTGACCAAGTTTTAAATAGAACTATACCTTTTATTTATCATATCCAGTATCGATGAAATCTGGATAACTTAATTAAGATTTAAAATTTTTGAAACATGTACCATACGTTTTATCTGTATTTAGTAGCAACAATTTATTGCGTGTAAACCATTCCTTTAATGCTGCGTAAATAGTTTTACAGAATTTTAACAACTCTGGTACGGTGGTAGTGTTAGTTGTTATTATACTGGTATCGTCAGCTTATGTCACAATAAAGCAACGCGGTATACTATCGCATAAATAGAAAAGGTCGTTGACTATATGACAAACATCGTTGGACCTAATATAGACCCTTGTGAAACACCTACGTGTATTGTTTTTCGCTCGAGACGGAACGTTGAAAGTTACGCACTGTATTCTATTTAACAGGTAAGATTGAAACCACTTAAACGCAATTGGTAATACTTATAGAGTCTAAATAACAGTTAAATTAAAATAAATACTTGGTACGTAATGTTGCAAGAATTTTAAGGCTACACTTCTCAAGTGGGTGGTTCAAAGTTATAAATGTAAATAAAACTTAAATTTATTTAAATATACGTATTAAATCATACTACACATAATAAATAAATATGAGAAAAAGAACGAATAACAAGTCTTACTGAACTAGAAAACCAAAATTTTTTATTACATTTTTCGGAATGGCCACAATCTCTTACACTTATTCTAAAAATTTGATCAACGTTCCTCTTATAATAAGTGAAATATTAAGGTTTTTCTAAAACACCGATTTTTGGTTTTCACCCTGTATTTAAATACTCAAGCGGCTTTTTAATAAAGTAAACCCAAATTATTTATAGGCATACAAGTACGCAACTTTTGTTCATTTAACCGACATTGTATATCCAACGGTTTCCGTTCATTCTAAGTGGATTACCACATTGGGTAACGTACTAGATTTTTTCTAATTTGGAAAAAAAACAGAGTATTAATTGAATTGAATGTATATGCAATATATTAACATCACAGACTGCTTATGATTAATTTTTTGTAAATATGATTACAAAGCTACCAGTTTATAGTTGAAAGTAAGCATCTAAGGTTGCCATAAATGTACAGAAAATCCCAAAGGGAAAATTCTTTGAGGATTTTCTTAACTAAGATGTTGTCCACACACAAAAATGATTTTGGGTAAGATATCCATCAGAAAAACCATTTTGGTATTTTGTCCAAGTCAATACAGTCTAGTGATCTCGCATCAATGCATCAGGGATGGATGATAATATTTTAGCGGCTGTTTATTATGTAGTTGCAATGAACTGCATTAGCAAGAAAAAACACTAAATTTTTTTACAATTATTTGAAAATAGACCACGATACCTATTTACGTCCTTCTTGCATTAGTCACTCCTCTTATCCTCTTATTTTCTTATCGTCCTCTTATTCGGTTATTGAGACATGGTATTAACCGATAAAAATGTAACAACTTCTTGCAACAGATTTACCTTTAAATTTAATCAATTTAAACAATAAAAAACCAACAATTATAAAATTATGTAAATATTCACGAATGTCTTGATTATACGACGAATGTTCGGACGGACCACAACCAATCAAATCTTTTATAGATTGGAATAATTATAATTATATTATTAGTCTCTAAGTGTTCCAAAATATACATTACATTACTTATTTCATTTTATTACGTGCAATGCATAAGTATTTTGTTATTCCGGGTAAACCAACAAGACAATAATTTAGATCCAGAAAAGTGTCAACAAATAAAATTTAATGGATTGTATAGCAAAGTTGTGAGACTTTTAAGATCCAACACATCCGCAAAGTTATTCCAGGGGTTAACGTGAATAAAATCGGTTGCAAAGCAAATCGACTTGGTAGATTATTGTTTTCGTTAAAGCTAATAAAATAGAACGAGGGTTAGAAATTTTGTAACTCAAATTATTTATAGTGAAAATGCGTTATATTTTTTCTTCTTTTTAATTTGTGTTCTTTACTTCTTTATTTCACTCAGATGTTCATTTTTCCTGTTGGTGGTAACACTTACTCAAGCACATATCTTTCTTTAAAATTTCTTTCACAATTCTCCCAAAGCTTCGATCTCGAGCTATATATCAATATCATTATTAAATAGTCCACAGGAATTTCTTCTAAAAACTATTATTTCTAAAGTAAAAAACCATTTTCAGAATGTGTACTTTCAAAATAGATACACGGAAACTAATTTCTTGACTTTTCCAAATTATACACGTAAAACTCTAGACTTGAAACAAGAGTTGATATATTACATACTGATTTCTCTAAAAGCTTCTGATTTATTACATTACATGCCGTCACTATACTCTATAAAAAGACATTTTTCTATAACTTTATTTTTAAGCCATTAGTCAAGAAAAATTAGTATTTTCTGCATTGCTTTTTTATTGTGAGATTTGTGTGCAGGGGCGTTGTCCTGCAAAAACAAAACACCTTTGGATAGCTTTCCGCGACTTTTCTCTTTAATATTCTCCCGTAGAGTGGTCAGTAATGTCGAATCTCCAGTTATTGTTCTACCCTTATCCAAAAAATCAATCATAATTACTCCATGGCAATCCCAAAAAACTGAAGCAAGAACTTTTCCAGCAGATTTTGGACACGAAACTCTTAGGTCTTGGAGAACCAGAGTGTCGCCATTCCATCGATTGTTGCTTTGTTTCTGGATCGTAGAAATGTACCCAAGTCTCATCCATAGTAACAATTTTCAGAATGTGTACTTTCATAGTAGATACAAGGCAACTAATTTCTTGACTTTTCCAAATTATACCGTGTGTAAAAGCCAAATGGAATAAATTCATTATTTCTCTTACTGTACATATTTTTGAAAAAACCCGAAACACGTCAAACTTAAATCATAAAATGACATTCTATCACGTGAAATTTTTATCCCTACCATCAACCCCCTTCGAATGACAGGTGCAACCCTAATTTTTTAATGGGAAGTATAGGCTTGTGATACATCGTTTGAAAGGTCTCTTCTTTCCTGTACAAAAGTGTTATCTGTTTTCATTTTATTGCAGGAATTAAAAAATTATGATTATACCGAAATTTGGTATAATACAACAATAAACGAGAATGTAATTAAACAAAGAAAATAAAAATAAAAGTCAATGAAGTAGATGTTCAAAATGCTCCCCGCGAACTTCTTGGCAGCATCCTAATCTTAAATAAAAATGTCTTCTCACCTTGCTTAGCATATCAGGCGTGACCGACGAAATCGCGAGCGTTATTCGTTGTCTTAAGTCATCTAGATCAAGCGGTTTAGTTTGGTAAACAACATTCTTCACATATCCCCATACAAAGAAATCTAATGGGGTAAGATCAGGAGATCGTGCTGGCCATTCTAAATCATAATTTTTTTAATTCCTGCAATAAAATGAAAACAGATAACACTTTGTACAGGGAAAGAAGAGACCTTTCAAACGATGTATCACAAGCCTATACTTCCCATTAAAAATTAGGGGTTGCACCTGTCATTCGAAGGGGTTGATGGTAGGGATGAAAATTTCACGTGATAGAATGTCATTTTATGATTTAAGTTTGACGTGTTTCGAATTTTTCAAAAATATGTACAGTAAGAGAAATAATGAATTTATTCCATTTGGCTTTTACACACTGTATACGTAAAACTCGAGACTTGAAACAAGAGTTGATATATTATATACTGATTTCTCTAAAAGCTTCTGATTTATTACATTACATGCCATCACTATACTCTATAAAAAGACATTTTTCTATAACTTTATTTTTAAGCCAATAGTCAAGAAAAATTAGTATTTTCTGCATTGCTTTTTTGGCAAGAACTTCTGCAAATTTTACAAAAATTATAAAAACATACAAAGTAGCTATACTCCTCCGGTATCGGTTTTTATAAATGTTATTCCATTTAAGGATCTTCCAAGTGAAAGTTAGAAAAGTGACATTGCCTTTAAATTCAGTATTGCCTAAAGTTTCGTACCTTCAAATGGGGGCTTCGTAAAGGCTAAAACGTCAAAAAAAAAAAAAAAAAAAAAAAAAAAAAAAAAAAAAAAAAAAAAAAAAAAAAAAAAAAAAAAAAAAAAAAAAAAAAAAATATTTTTTTTAATTTTTTTTTTTTTTTTTTTTTTAAAAATATTTTTTTTTAATTAATTAAATATATTTAAAAATAAATATTTAAAATAAAAAAAATTATTTTTTTTATAAAAAAAAAATTTATTTATTTAACTCTAATTAACAGTTACCCATTAACAAATTAGAGCACCAGAAAATTATTAAATTACAAGACAAATATTAAACAGATACTAATAAAGTGGTTAAACAAACTACAAATTCCGGATTAAGTATATTGATTTAATTTGTCTGGGAGAAGAATTAAATATGTCAAGTAAGTGCGTATTTAAGTTGTAATTTTCACACATGACAAAGATAGGTGAGCTTTTTAATAAATTTGTGCGTGGTGTTGGAAGGTAAAAAGTTAATTTTTTTCTTGAAACTATTCTTGGAACCAAAAGTTTAGTTTTTCTAGTAGAAACTGACAATCAATATGATTACATACGATTTTATTTAAAAGAATAATGGAAAAGTATTCTCTCCTCACCATAAGACTGTTGAAAGAATGTCTCTGCAGTAAACTAGCATGAGAGATGCCTATGTTTGGGTATACTTTATCCATTTTGAAACTCAGTAGTTTTAAAATCGTCTTTGTACAGATTCTATGCAATCTATTTGTATATTGTACCGGGGATACCATATTATGGATGCGTACTCCAGCTTTGGACGAACTAATGCAATGAATAAATGCTTCAAAGAAGACATGTTAGTAAAGTCACTAGAGCATCTTGCAATAAACCCATAAGTTCGGCTAGCTTGAGATACAATATTATTAATGTGAGGTATAAAAGACAGTTTGGGGTCAAAGATTACCCCCAAGTCTGTAACCATTTTGGGTCTGTCTAAGACAGTAGAGTCAATGTTATAGTCATGCCGAAGAAGTTCTGGTTTTAAGGAAAAAGACATAACAGTACATTTAGTAGAATTTAAGTGTAGCATATTATTACGACACCAGTTCACAATGCGATTTAAACTATCTTGTAGAAAATAACAATCACTAATACTTGTAACTCTTTGAAACAACTTCATATCATCTGCATATAACAGTGCATCAACATCAATCCCATCTAAAATGTCATTTATAAATATGTTGAACAGCAGGGGACCTAAGTTGGATCCTTGAGGCACACCAGACGTAGCTAAGTAATCTTGCGATTTATAACCATTACAAACAACATATTGCGTTCTATTTGATAAATACGACAAAAATAACTTTAATAATGCCTGGGATAAACCAAATTTGGATAATTTATTTAGTAATATACTATGATCGAGTTTGTCGAAGGCTTTCGAGAAATCCGTATAAATAACATCGGTCTGAATATTATTGTCAAGATTTTCCGCAATAGTTTGGGTTATGCTCAAAAGATTGGTGACAGTGGAGCGTCCTTTCATAAAACCATGTTGATGAATGGTTAATTGTTTACATACTGCAGGATACAGAATATTATGAAGAAGGATTTCAAAAACTTTTGCAAAATTACAGATAATTGCAATAGGCCTAAAGTTTGAAATATCCAGACGATTGCCTTTTTTGTGCACAGGGCAGACCTTTGAAGTTTTCCAAATAGTTGGAAATGTGCTTGTTTTTAGACATAAGTTTATTAAAGTGGTCAGAGGAGACGCGAGAACAACAGCACAATCTTTAATAAGAAACGAAGGTATGTGATCAGGGCCTGCAGTAAATTTAGATTTCATTTGTTTTAGGACTTGCAATACATGACTTTCTTCAATTTTGGAAATACTTATGCACTCACTAGTAAGTGAATCACAATTAAAAGCAAGTTGGCTGATAACTGATAGGAATTACAAAAGAAATTAGCGAAAGAATTGACGATATCCTCAGGTGTATCAACAGACTTGTTCATATACTTCATTCTATTATTAATACTTAATGTACCTCTCTTGGCATTAACAAATGCCCAGAATTTACGAGGATTGCTTTTAATTACATTTTCAACATTATCAACATAAGTTTTATAAGCTAGGTCGATGTCACTTTTAATTTTTGTTCTTAGTTCACGAAATTTGTTACGCGCGCATGTATTATTGCTATTTTTCTTTATTTGACGATGACATCGTTCCTTCGTTTTGATATTTTTTATAATAGATGTATTGAACCAAGGAGGATAAATTTTCTTGCGAGTATACATACATTTAGGTACACACTTGTCCATTACAGTATGTAACTTACTATAAAAGTAAATACATGCCTGCTCAACATCTTGAAGAGGTTCTAAGAATTTCCAATCAATATCCGAAATCATCTGGTACAAAAGTGGAAAATTGGCTTTACGAAAGTTATAATAATTTAGAAATTTTTTTTGCAAATTATTCTTTAAGGAAGAAGTAATATTATCGACTTTTATAGAAATAAGCAAAGAAGGATGATGCGTATCCTCCGAGATAAGATAATTGTCAGCCCTTTCAACTACACAATTATTGTTATGCAGGACAAGGTCGAGAATATTGTGATTACTGTTATAAACAAAGTTGTACTGATTTAGAAGGAAACTGTTACAGAAATTGTTCAGAATATTAATACGCCGATTACCTTGGTCACTTCTCAAATAAGTGGCATATTGAGTGATGTTAAAGTCCCCAACAATTAGAATATTATTAGAGAAGCTATCAAGAGTTTGTAATGAATCAAATATGGATTCAAAATGTTCAGTAGTTGTTGCTGGTGGTATATATAAAAAAGATTTAGAAAAAGAGTTTTTTTTTTTTTTTTATTTGTTTGGAAAAAAAATATTTTTTTTTTTTATTTTATATTAGACAAACAATATCAAGAGGAACATTTAGAGATTCATAGTTATTGCTAACGCCAATGAGTACTCCACCTCCCTTACTATATTAAAATGCAAGTCAGAAAATGAAGCAATTGGAAAGTATCTGAGCGGATTAACCAATGATATCAAAACAGATTACTCACTTTGGAAAGCCACCAAGAGATTAAAAAGACCAATCCTTCATAACCCTCCAGTTTGAAAAGCGAATGAAACCTGGGCTCGAAATAATACTCAAAAAACCAGTAGGTTCGCAGAACACCTTGAGAGTATTTTCCAACCAAATGATGGAGAAGATCATCAAGACTGGACTGAACCAGAACAAAAGAGATTATCATCAGACCCACTTCCCCAAAAGAAGTCTCTGACGAAATTAAAACAAACATCAACCCGAGAAAGCCCCTGGGTTTGATCTAATCACTGGTAAAGTTCTAAAGCAACTTCCAAGAAAGGCCATAGTAAAACTTACCAATCTTATTAACGCATCTTTCAGATTGAAGTACGTTCCTAAGATGTGGAAAGTCGCAGAAGTTATCATGATTCCTAAGCCAGGTATACCTTTTAACGATGTAGCATCGTATAGACCTATATCGTTGCTACCAGTTATCTCCAAATTATACGAGAAAATACTCCTGAAGAGACTGAAGCCCATAATAGAGGAGAAGAAGCTAATACCTTCCCATCAATTTGGTTTTAGAGAAAGTCATTCGACGATTAAACAAGTTCATAGGATTACAAACGTCATTGAAAAGTCATTAGAAGAAAGAAAAGTCTGTTCTACCGTCTTCTTTGATGTTGCGCAGGCTTTTGACAAAGTATAGCATGAAGGCTTGTTCTATAAACTGAACTTTTGTTTTTGCCACAACAACTTTCACAGCTTTTGCAGTCCTATTTATCAGACAAAGCAAGGGGAAGCTTATTCTGAACTAAAACAAATCAGAGCAGGGGTACCACAAAGTAGTGTACTAGGTCCAGTAGTCTATCTATTATACACCAGTGATATCCCTGACCTGGAACATGAAACAATAGCAACTTTTGCTGATGACACCGCGGTAATGGCTGTCGGAAATGACCATGAAGAGGCTGTTGAGAAACTCCAAACCTCTATTAACAAATTTAACATCTGGACTAAAACTTGGCGTATCAAGTTAAATGAAACTAAGTCTGTGCGCATAGACTTTACTAACAAAACAAAACAACAACTATCTATTCGAATCAACGATACCCAGATCCCCCATGCTGACTCAGCTAAATATTTGGGAATGACACTAGACGCGAGACTACGCTAGAAACTCCATGTCAAAAAGAAGCGTGAAGAACTGGGAACTAAATTGAAAAAAAAAAAAAAAAAAAAAAAAAAAAAAAATGTACTGGCTTCTTGGAAGAAATTCCAAGTTGTCTACATATAATAAACTGCTTCTATATAAGCAAATACTAAAACCTGTTTGGACCTACGGCATTCAACTCTGGGGTTGTGCCAGTAAGAGCAACATAGAAGTGATCCAACGTTGCCAGAACAAAACACTAAGAAACATCGTCGATGCACCATGGTACTGCCGAAACAGAGACATCCATTGTGACCTACAAATGGATACTGTTGATCAAACCATTACCAGATTTGCCAGTAGCCACGAACAAAGGTTACTTAACCATGTGAACGTCGAGGCCATCCAGCTCTTAGACTACACAAACCTGACAAGAAGACTCAAGAAGACGAAGCCTTTTGAGTTAGTGAAAGTGTAATTAGTGCAAAGCAGAGCATTGTGCGGGATGTGCTACACGTTAAGTTTAGTGTAGATAAATGAATAGAACACAAGGCTAACTAGTGAGTAAAGACCTTAATTAAAATTTTCAAACGTAATAATTTAAGTTAGAACAAAATTGCTCATTGATCTACTTAAAAGATCAGATTGTAATAACATAAATATATATATATATATATTTACTTACACTCGACTTCTCTCACTCCTGAAGAGTCCCAAAAGAACGAAATAGCTGTCGGGTGATTCTCAGTGTTTTTGATTGCTATTGTACAACCTCTTGCGTACCTTACTGCAGGCGATTCGAAATTTTTATACTTGCCAACTGTTATGTTGGCTATAATTATTGACGAATTGACTATGTAACTGCTTTACATACCTGTCGGCAAAGTTGCTTACATTTACGTACGTGAACGCTTTCACGAGTCGACACTAGATGTCGAAAAACTTATCGTTTAAATATTGTGATCCCTCCAGTAGGGCATATAGTCAACAGCACGCGTTTGTACAATAGTGAACTTACACTCAAGTTCTCTCACTCCTGAAGAGTCCCAAAAGGACGAAACAGCTGTCGGGTGATTCTCAGTGTTTGTTTGCTATTGTACAACCTCTTGCGTACTTTACTGCAGGCGATTCAAAATTTTTATACTTGCCAACTGTTATGTTGGCTATAATTATTGAAGAATCGATTATGTAACTGCTTTACATACCTGTCGGCAAAGTTGCTTACATTTACGTACGTGAACGCTTTCACGAGTCGACACTAGATGTCGAAAAAACTTATCGTTTAAATATTGTGATCCCTCAGTAGGGCATATAGTCAACAGCACGCGTTTGTACAATAGTGAACTTACACTCAAGTTCTCTCACTCCTGAAGAGTCCCAAAAGGACAGAAACAGCTGTCGGGTGATTCTCAGTGTTTGTTTGCTATTGTACAACCTCTTGCGTACTTTACTGCAGGCGATTCAAAATTTTTATACTTGCCAACTGTTATGTTGGCTATAATTATTGAAGAATCGATTATGTAACTGCTTTACATACCTGTCGGCAAAGTTGCTTACATTTACGTACGTGAACGCTTTCACGAGTCGACACTAGATGTCGAAAAACTTATCTTATATATATATATATATATATATATATATATATACATGTATAATACATATTTTGTTAAAAAAAAAAAAAACTATATTGAAATAAGGGAAAAGTTTTATCAGAACGATAAACAGTGTACGAAGAGGGGAAGACTTCCTGACTGCCGATTGAGGAATCTAGTCAAGTTTCTGTAAGAGCTATAATTGGATAGGTTAGTTGAGAAATTGAATTATAAATTTCTGTGGATTTGGTTCTTAACGAATATTTTGGTAATAGAGTGAAAAATTAAATTGTTCGGAGTTACTAGACCCAATTAAACTGGAAAGTAAAATGATTGATTGCTATGGCTCTTGAAAATTTTGTCGTAGTTTTTCACAAGCTACTTTATACGCATTACATTTATCCTTCTCCAAGACAATGTGATTCACCGAAATGTCTCTATTTGAACTTTCTTTTAACCTAACACAGTTACAACATTTGTGACGTTGCATTACAAGACTTTAAGTCATGTGCACCACAAATTGGACAAGATAGTTTGCACCTGCAGACATTAAAGCTGTGATTAAATTGATTACATTTGAAACACCGAAGTACTTCAACCGCATCGTACACCCTTTTTGACACTGTCAAATCGGATAAAAACTTTTTCTACTTTAAAAACTCTGTTCTATGATGCTTTATCTAGTCGAATAATAGCTTGAAATACACTAGCATTCTTCTTAAGCGGGATAACTTTTAAAATTGTACAGGAAGATTCAGGAAGGAATATGTCAGGGTTACAATCATTTAAGAACGCAAGTATTTGTTCAAATGAATAATTCTCGGATATGCCTACCTAACGCACTTTAGGATCGATGCCGCTAACTCCTTTGACATGATAAGAATCCGTCATTTTTTCTTGCACAAAAGTTTTGAATCTGTTATTTTGATCATATTTCTGCAACTTAGAAGTATTCTGCCGTTTCTAACAGTTTTCACCATTGACAATTGTAAACCTGAATCGGATGGATTAGTATTATGTAATATTTCAGTTTTGGTTGATTGGTAGGTTGATCTTGGTTTTTTGGAAACACTGTAACTGCAGGATTTGTTTTATTTTTTAAAACATCCGAATACTTAGGAGGATCCAGAGGTTTTGTTACATATGCAGCCGATTTACTGATTTCACTTTTAGGGTCGTTGATTTGCACTTCAACATCTGCTAAGGATTGTTTTACTTCCGATTTTAACATTTCCTTAATTTCGGCGTCATTAATCATAATGCAATTAGTTACACAGTTAAGACATCTCCATGATAAACCTGGTACACAATTAATAATAGCAACAACATCGTATTCTTTAGATAAGCAGCTACTATGAATTTGCTTTTTACAACGGTAACAACTAATGCCAGGCCTTGAACGATTACTTATCGCTGTGGCACATTGAAGGCAATTGCCGAACATGCCTATAATAATTTTAATACTTATAGACACAAATTTGAGATTATTTCCATTAGTGTAGATAAATAAATTATAATTCTATGGTTGTAGACTTAGCAATAATTAAAGTTTAATTTAACATACTACATAGGTTGAAAACACAAGCACAAAAATCAATCAATAATGATTCGTAACCAATTATTTTTTTTGTTTTTCTCCTCCATAAATCATTTGCTTTGTTTGACAAAATTATTTTCCATCTGTATAGTAATAATAAAATAAAAAAAATAATAAAAAATAATAATAATATGAAACTATAATTTTGTTTTTTAAACATTTTAAATGCAAATCTTAGCAGAAAACTTTTTTTCCCTCAAAGCTAAAGGAAAATTGACTAAATCACGGTCACGGTACAAAGCATGAATAGCTTTAAAATTTCTCTAACAATCCTACGTTATTAAATCTGTTTTACTAACACACTCCACGATCGCAACATTTATAGCTTTTATGGCATTCATAAAACTGTAGGATTAAGTAAGAAGCACTTAAAATGTCTGCTTATTACGAATATCGAGCAATATACATGCGTTAAGTAAATGTACTTTGGATTTATAGTTTTGTAGCATTTGTTCCGTATAGCAAAGAATTTTCAAAACAGCTAAAGAAAATGAGAAGAAGTCTCATGGAAAGCTTAGTATAAATATTATTACATACATTTAGGTACTAGGTACTAACTAAAATAAATATGATACGTTATCTACGAAGAAGTCGCGTAATTTCCTAAAGTGGTAATAAAGTTATTTTAGATTAATAAGGACGGCGTTTGCATCGTAAAGGGTTACAACCCCTTTATATTTGGCAGGTTCTTAGAATGTGCTTGACTGTTCAAATTCAAACCGTTCGTGTATTGAGAGTTTGTGCTTTTATTTGTGCTAAGCATTTTATACATTTAATGTGGTAATTGTTCAGTTCGTTGTATTTACTATATAAATTATATAGAGAGAAAGTAAATGTTTTGTCGGCACAATTAAGGACATGGTGTGTTTTTGACTGGAATCTTTTTTACTAACTCCTAAAAGAAGGCCCAAGTGTTGGGAGAATACGATTATAATCATTACTTTATTTAATTTGATGAGGTATTTATAATCACTGTATTTGCACGTTACTTTAATTTCACTATAAGATAAGTGTAAAAATGATTAAGCGGTACTAGTACATAGTAACCAATATGAACAACGGCATTATCATAATTTAATGACATTTAGGGCACTTTTGTAAAGTTTTTGTTTGAAAAACATTTGTTGCAATATCGCTATATGTTTTAAAAAAAATTGAAGTGATTTATACCTACTGGCGCTTGGACCGGTCCATTATATGTCATCATGCAATGGCTGTGCTGTTATATTTTATGTTCTTATTTACCTTCTATAATGTTTACACACTTAATTAATATTATTACATATGGATACTAAGTTGGGCAAGGTTTAGGTTTTAGTGGTTTTCCTAAACCTTGAAGCAAATGCCTTGCCAAGACGAACCAATCCACTATTGCACACGGTTTCGTCACCACACTATACAGGTTCATACATAACACTTACATCACAATACAATATTTAAAATGTATCAAACGAATAAATAAATAAATACCTACTATTGTCCTTATTGTTGTAGGTATTTTTTGTAGAATTGCCGCGGCAACCTTCATAACGAAACACGTGGGCGATTCGTGAAACCTTTGAGATTGAGGGGATGGTTTCTTGTTTTCTTCTAGGAAAGCAGGTATAATGTGTCAGTGCTTTTAGAAACAAATTGTTTATTAGTTAGTAGTTGTAGTACAATTATCGAGATGAACTAGTGTATGTACAATATATTTTTCCGTCGACCTCATTATAAAATTGAGTTTTACGTACTCCCTGAATAATCATAAAGTAACACTTTTTAAATGTAATACTTTTCGTCCGCAAACACTTTTCGTCCGCAAACATCTGTCAATGTCAATTATTATTTTATGTCAAATTAAATGAAGTCGAAGTAACCAGTATGAAAACCCATTTTTAAGAAAGGATGAATTTAGTGACTACATAGGATATTACAGTACTTTAGGTACATACTGAAACATTTTAGATACTGCAGAATATTGTTTGTTTACTTCCATTTATAACCTCAATTTCTCAATCCCACACAACTTTGAACAAAAACAATTTGTTGTTCAAATTACAAGTAAATGATTTTAAGTGCTTTGAAATGATATTAATAAATTGTTTATAGTTTCTACAATGTGCGAAGCATATAGAAGAGCCTGGTTGTAATCTCACAATACTCGATACATTGTTTTCAATATGTAACACTTTAACTTCTTTAAAGTTATTCATTTATAAGGTAAGACAGAATTCATACGACTTGAGATTGCTTTAGACAATTTTATTAGGTAACATTTTGATACAGAAGCGGAGTTCCGATACAAAATTTTCACGATCATAAAATACAAAACTTACAGTAGAAGTGAGTTAATTATGGGTACCTTTCTATTACTGTATTTGATTGATGTAAATAAGTAATAATGCTAATGGAAAACACAAGAACAGTAATTACTTGTGAAAAATCATTTGAATATTGATTCTGTCGCAGGAAAAACAAAAATAGAATCATATAAGCCATCAACATTACTGGGTTCAAGATTTATTCGTACACAAGAACAAGGTGATTTTACAGTTTTCAATAAGCTGAAAGAAGATTATTACATTTTTGAAACATTTTCGGAGTGAATCAAAAACTACGTTTGCATACTTTCTTACGGTCAGGCAATATTTTTATTGAATATAAAATGATTATAAGTCTGACCACGGTACAAACTCAGTCTTATAACTATTATATGTCCAATTAGTAAGAATCGACTTTAATGTGTTTTATAGGAGAAACTTCATTACATCTTTGATCATAAACAATTAAAGAAATGCATTAATTTTGAGGGTAGGCTTCCAACTATAACTACATTTTTAAATATACTTCAAAATAACACTAACTAAATGTAATTTTTATTATTTTAATAAATTATAAAAAATACATGTTTTACCTATTACCTATCATAATCAAGTGCTCTTATAAAATTATGTGATTGTTGTAAACAAATGCTTTATCGGTACAATATTCGAACGCGGAAAGCTTTTATTTCCTTTAATAAATTTTGACACAAATGTTACAATACTGAACGGTGAAGTGAACATTAGGTACAGTAAAATCAGAACAAACGTAAAATTTTTGTTTAAAATTACTAAACATTTTGTTTTCAGTAAACGGTAATAAATAGAAAATTAATTAATTTAAGGTCAACGGAAAAAATTAATATGTACCTCGGAAAAAAAGTGCTTTTTAATAACCTCGCCTGTTTGCTTGCCTTAGCTAACGCCTCGGCCAGCAAATTCAGTCTCGTACATAAAAGTGCACTTTTTTGTCCTTGCTACATAAATAACTATTTTGATAAAGGTGCGTAGTGTTTATTTATGACTGTAAACAGCTCGAAATGTAGGTAAGTATTTATGTGGCCATTTTTTAACTTCTATTGTTTTAATATACAACTTTTGAATGTTTTTTTACTTAGCATTTTGGTTACCAACATCTTTTAATAAAAGGTGGAGTTACTCCATATCTTATACACATGATAGGGACTTAAGCTATTTCTTGAATTTGAAAATTTTAACAGCCCATTTTTTCACTCATTTTGTTTATTATAAGAAAAAAAAATACGTTCTGAGGTCGCTTGGCGACTACTAGACGTCGTAATTCAACCTCTATTAAATGCATGAAGTAATTCCGTAGTTGCATGTGTTCTTTTGTTGTTTTGACAGATACATTTTAGTTTTAGTAGAATATTTAGAAAAATATTCTTTGTCTCCCTTTTTTTAAAAAAAATATTTAAAATCTAAATATACACTTTTGTTTAAGCAATTTTTATACAATAAGTAGTTGTCGAAATACTAATAATAACTTGACTTTTATTCAGCAATAACATCAAGGATAATAATTATTTGTACTGTAATCAAAATAGCACAAAATAAGTCTAGGAAAATTTTAATTAAAGGACTGTAATTTTTGGTATATCATTTACGATGTTGAGAGTAATAATATATCCTGAAATTATGCAGAAATATAAAGTTCAGCTTTTTCTTGAAAAGTGTATTTAAAGAAATAAAATCGAAGTTGTAGAACATTAAAAACCCTCTAGACTACTCGTGGATTTTTTGAATCACTACAACTGTGATAAATAAATAAAATGTTCAAAAAGGATGTTTTACAATAAATTCACCAATGAATTTTGTTTGACGTAGATAAATTCATTTTCATCGTCCAAATTTTCAGAATCATAATATACGAATTCAGTTAATTTTTTTTAAATAATTATTTCCGTTATTTTTAATACCAGATAATTAATATTAACAAATTATGACTTTTCTAAACTTCTGTAAAAAAGTTTTGACATATTTTTGCACACCATATTTAGCGGACACGTGAATATGAACCAGTTCTAAGCCTGGATAAAGTGTGAAAAAAGACATTGGCGAATTTGTCTGTTTAATTAAAGATAAAGCAAAGATCCAATTATCTCAGAAACTTTATTAAGTATACCTTATCGGGGCAGAAGAATTTGCAGTATAAAAATATTCAAATAAAAATTTCATACAGGAAGGAACAAAAATATTAGGACATTTTAAATGTAAAATAAGTATTGAGAGTGGCGATCCCTGCAATTTACCACAATGATCAGTACGGATTTCAAATTTTCATCCCAAAAAACTCCGAGTAGGTACCCAATTTTGTGCAAATATACAGCTATTAAGAAAATTATCCAAGAAAAACTAATAAAAAATAATAACTTTGACCCTCTGTATTTTGGAAACTATCAACCTTTGGAGTAAAGTAATTTGGGTTAAATCCGCATATTTTAGTCCCAGAATTTGACAGTATCTCCATGTACATGGAATATCAAGACACCCTGTAGAAGGCTACATATGGGACGTGCAGTTTCATCAATAAATGCCAAACAGTTTTGTAATGCAGCTCTTTTGTTCACAGTAACCTATAAAAACTAACCAAAAAAACTCCCATATTTTTGGAATTTAACTCATTTGTATAACTTAGAAACATTCAATTTCTAATATTATGTGGGCATTGCTATGTTTTAAAAATGTTTCTTTGTGAGTCACAAGCCTAAATGAATAATTGGAAAACAACACAACCAACAATATTTTTGGATAGATACCCAAATCAACTTACATTTGCTTATTGTTCCATACGATTTTGATTTAACCAAGGCAAAGTATTTAGGTCTTCCAACATACGTCCAAAATATTGATAAATATGTGAATAAACATGGCAATTTACGACAACGTTTATCGAGCAAAAAATTGTTTTAAGTCTGCTAAGCGATTTGGATAAGCCAATCGTTTCAATAAAATGCATAAAGGTTCCATACCAATTTAGAAACAAGAATTATAAAACAATAATTACCTGTAACTGTATGTGAAGAGTTTGTAACAATTTCATTGGGGATACGAAAGCTTTGAATCAGTTGCAATTGTCCAAGTTTAACAGCTGTCTATCCAGCACATTTTGTGGTTCATTATTAGGGAAACCAAATATATCTCTCACGATCAAACCTCTAATTAAATTATGATTTAATCTGTGGGGGCTTCGGCGCCCAAAAACTAGATGTAAATTGCCTTTCATTTTTGTAAACCGTCACAAAAAATTAGGTTAGACTTAAAAATTATATCAAAAGTGTAATAACTGACAGTTCTGTTAAATGCAGTGCAAAACCTTTATTTAAAGTCACCAAAAATCTCTCTAATGTGTATGTGCAAGTTTTTCAAATAATAGACCAATATATAATGTGGACAATTTTTGGCTCTATCGTAAAAAGTAAGTAGTAAAAGCAAGAGTAATCTTACGAATAATCTGTGGTCTTTGGTAGTAACGTTTCTGTACACAAACATAAACAAATCTTTGTTAAAAATATTGTTCGTGACGAACCAATGTTGAAGATTGATTAATTTTTAATAAAAAAATTAGAGTATAGTGCAAGTATCAGTTACGCAACCCACAGTTTTTCTCAATTTTTAATTCTTTGCACCGAACTGTATCGGTATCAATCTGACCCGAAATCAGAACGTCTTGACACAGAAATGGCCGCACCGAATTGGCTGACATTGAACTGACCGCGCCGAACTGTCCTAGACAGTTAAAATACACAGGAGTGTACAATAGAAAATGAATTGATTGCACTACTGAGCTTAACAGTCGATGTTTATTAATTAATTAGATGATAAAACTTTATGTAATTTTCAATAATGTTTTTTATTGATAAGTTGACTAATTTAGTAAGTCATTTTTAGAATAATTAAAAATAGTTACAGTTCCTATAAATACATTTTTTCAAATTTAACAACTTGGATTTATTTTATTGATAGGTATTAGAAATTCTTACACAATCATGTAGCAATTTCAAATTACTTAAATTGCAACACTATATGTATTTTTTATATTTTTTTAATAACAAAGCCTACCGTAAACAATATATAGAACACTGCCACAATTAATTCTAAAATTAAATAAAGTTCCAATAATTTACAATTTCAAGGAGTAATGCTTCATTTTATATGTAGACTACTGTAATATGTTGTATGCGTTTACCATTCCAATTGGCAGTTATTCTAAAAATGAAAAAAATTGGTTGTTTAATAAATTGCTTATCAAAGAAATCTTTATTAGTACATGATTCAATTCATATTAGTGACCCAGATATACTCTCATAAACTACACCCTTCAGTTGCCATAGAAACTCCGTCTAAATTCATTCAAACAGTAAATCTGCAAAGATATATGTTGCACATGTAAATGTACATAAATTTTAAAATAAATTTTAAACGCATTGTAGCAGAAAAAATAAGGGATGCGCCACAGAACTTAGAATTTAGAAATTCAACGTTAAAATAATCTGATGATTGGATACGATTTATTTCCTCCTCAATATTTAATTATACCGGGTACTTAGGCCTTCTTACAGGAGGGGCAAATCAAACGCACATTACGGTTTAATTTTGGTGACGTTTGGTGCTAGCAGATGAGTACTTCCTCAGGCTAATTTACAAATATAAATGAATCATTATTAGGTCATTGTTTTTAATTTTGTTTGTGGTGACATAGCATGTCGTCATAAAATTTGATATACACATGATAAAAATTAACGCTTCGTTGATTAAAGATCAAAATCGACTTTGGAAACTTCTTACACAATATATCAAATGTTTCAATCAATATTAATTTATGTTTTAGATTTGTATTAAAGCATTTTACTGGTGTTTGGAGTATCTCCTAAATTATTTTTAGTTTTTTCAGCATATACTAAACTTTCATTGTTTTAATAAATTGATTTATGAAAAGGCTTTAACAACAACAAAGAATTTACCAACAAAAATTATTTTACGTTGTAGGGATGTCCAAAATTTTCTTTGCAAAATATATATATGGAGACTGGACTTTATTTTTATCTCTGGGCGTTAACTCATGAATTTAAATTGACATTGCTATAGTACAATCTCTTGCGAACTTACAGCATGCAATTCGAGATTGTTATTTCTGCCACCAACACTTAGTTGGCTATAATAATCGGAGAATCGACTTATACAACTGTTTTCACATATGTCGACAAAGTTGCTTAATGCTGTTTTCTCATATTCATATGTAGATTATATGATTGTGTGCAGACCCTATTCTGAGATCAACAAATTTTTAATAATTATTCATCTAAAATTTACATACGAAATCGAGCTGAATAGTACAATACCGTTCATAGATATTTCATTTATCTATATCAATATAGGTGATTGTGTCTGTCTGTCTTATTGTTACTTATTGCTGACCAAACGGAGCATTCCCCAAGGCTGAAAATTGACTAACGTGATCAAAATTTTACCGTCAGTAATAGGCATCCCTCCCAGACATCTCTAAGTGAAACTACAAGCAAAAGTAAGCCTACATTGACCTGCGAAACCCGGGCAACGCCGGGTATCAATGCTAGTTTAAGATAAAGATAGGAATAAAATATATATTAAAGCAATAGCATCTAATAGAATTATCAATTAATTCTCTAAACACCCACAACACCCAAAAATTAATATCATTAAATCTTTAAAACATAAACTTATTTTAATCTATGCAGCACACAATACCAAAAGAAATATCTTAATTACAAAAACAAATTATTTTGAATAATTACCCAAAAAATAATTAATAAAATTCTAAAGTATTATAGAAATAAGAATAGTTTTATTCAATAATATACATTATATTCTAATACACAAAAACTAAAGATAAAACACCTTCAGATGATTTTTATCAATAAAAATAAAAATAACGTTAATTTAAAAAAACACACAAAATTTGAATATTGTATACGAAAATTTAATTGTTAAAATAAATAAAAATTATCAATATTATTTATTTACAATAATCTAATTTGTTAAGATGCCTCTACACCGAAACTTCAATGTATTGTTGTGCACTTATATTTTAAGGTAATCCAGGTAAAAATGATACTGTTGTAATCTTCAGAGTATTATCTACAAGATGACAGTCGTATTTTTGAAAAAAAAAATCGTTGTCGAATGACAAATTGCGTTATAATAAGACATACAGGGTGGTCCGAATTGATTGTAGGAAACTTAAAGGATGTAAAGTACAACAAAAATAAAAGCCGAAGTGTCATGTAAACTATGGTCAAAAATGCCCCCTAGCGGAGCATCCTCAAAGGTGCTCCCCAAAAACCAGTTTTTTGTTTTTAATTCCTAAACAAAAAAAGTTATTCAAATGAAATTTGGTAGGCATGTTCAGCATTTCGAAGTGGTCATTTGGAAATTTTTTCAATTTTTCAATCCGAGACGCAACTTAATCAGCAAGGCCAGGGTAAGTCACAAAGTACCACCTTATCATACCTGTAATACATCCATTCAATTTAATATAAATGTCTAAAATCTGATCAAGTTGCTTCCAGATTAATAATTGTTTTTTTCTTCAAACGTATAGTAATCGTATAGATTATATAAGGCAATACATGCAGCAGAAGTGATCAATTCTTGTACTAGTACAAATTATTTTCATTATTTTACTAGGAAAAAAAGTGGATTTAAGTTTTTGCGCATGTGCGGATATTATTACTCATGCGCAGAAGGGACTTACGTAATTTTAACGTTTATCATATTAGTGATAAATTTGATATTTTGTTTTGATTAATCACTTTAAAATGAGTGAACAAATTCAATGCACTCCACCTGAATTACGAGAAATAGCGAATTCATCATTGGCCACAGTAATTCCAGAAAAGTCTAGAAAAGTTTATGACAATGCGTACCATAAATTTGTGAATTGGGCAAAATAAAAATAATGTGACTGTTTATTTCGAAATTGTGATGATAGCATATTTTACATTTTTATCGCAAAAACTGAAGAGTTCATCATTATGGTAAAATCTGATGATACATATTTGGCTACAAAGGTACGTATGTTTAAAAAAGTATGTAATGCACCGATTATTTTTATAAATTTTATGTACAATATTTTTAGATAGTTGTAATATTTGGAATCTTAGGAGCATGTAGATGCGACGTACTAGTTCAATTAAAAGTTAACAATATAATAGATTTGGGAAATTTCCTAAAACTAAAATTAAATAACATCGTTCATTTTCTATAATTGTGAATTTTTATTTGAATATAATAGATAATATGCACATCTTCGACTAAAGGATATAATTTTTGATAGATTTTTATTAAATATCAGCATGGTCATTGTCATCGTGTTGTAATGGGCAAACATAAAATTTCAAACATCTCAAAAAATGTTGCGCTCTTTTTAAATTTGCCAAATCCCCTTGAATATACAGGCCAAAGTCTTAGAAGAACCTCGGCAACTATTTTAGTTCTCAACGGTGGAGACATTACAGCTCTAAAACGACATAGTAGATGGAAATGCACCAGCGTTGTCAAAGGATATATATAACGGAAAATCTGTAAGCAACAAATAACAGATTGCGAATAAAATTCTAAAACCTTTAGAATATAATGAACTCAGTACTTCAAGGGATGTTACAAATATTGGTGATGAAAATATTTTCACTCCAGACTTTTCTAGCAATGCTGATACGGTTCTTAGAAATGATCCTGACAAATGTAATGTGTTCATTAATGACAGAACGGTCAGTTTTGACACAAAAACCGCTAGCACCTTACAAAATTGTACATAAATTTAATATACACGTTATCAAGTGAATTTAACCACAGAAAAATAAACTATACAGAAACTCTACTCGCAGATTTTTTTGTCATTTGATCAACTCGAGCATCCCTCCACGCACATTATTAATATGGCCGATATAACTTTTTTGTTTATTAGTTATTCGACAATACAGTTTTTTTTAAGTATTCATTGCCTGTATTGAATTTATAAGAACGTCACTTAAATTATTATGTACGCAAGTATATTCTAATAACCGTCAAGCAAGCAAACGCCATGTGTCAATTGGAAGTACCGGGAAGATTGTGTAAAACCATTACAACTTCTTTAAAAGTACGAATTGAGATAATACAGTAATTAGATAACCTTTTATTTAGTTATATTTAATTGCATTCTTATAAGCAACATATTGTTATTAATTGTACAAATGCAACTCTCAACACCTAAACTTTCTTCTCAATTTCTGATGGTCATTAAAGGCAAGAAAATCATTGGATACTTTGGGAAAGAAAACATCTTACTTAATGTAACAATGGAACAACATGAAATGTGTGTTTTACTTTGTTAGTACATGGTTCGATCACTAATTATATGATATTTTGAACTGATATTGCAGTTAATTTGAAAGTTATTAAGAAACGGGAAGAAGTTTGTAGGAGAAGACTACATAAATAAGAAACATAATGGACAACTTGTTTTATCCTTATCCTCATTTTTTGTATTAACTATAAATCTTGCAATGTCGGTTACAAACAACCTTGATATATATTTTCGAAAAAAAAAATATAACGTGAACGTTACCGCGAATGCAACACGTTAATTGTCGTCTAACAACATTTTGCAGTGAGGTATTGGTCACTTCAACTCATTAGTATTAGTAGTTCAAATAATAAGTAAATGGTGAAAGATGAACTTATGGCAATATAAATTGCATCAATATCAGCTATTTGAAAAATCACCAATGTAAAATTATAGGAGTTACGGTCATAACCTGAGTGGAGTATCACATAGAACATTTGGCGCTAGAAGTCTGTGTCTTACTCGAAGCAACGTCAAATAACTATAAATATCTTGTTTTCTTAACTGTAAGTATATACTGGGTTCTCCATCTTAGACTCTACAATTTAAAGTCGAATAAAAACTTTCTAATCAATTTACTTTGATTAGAGAGTTTTTATTCAACTTTTAAATTGTATAGTCTAATATGGGGAACCCTGTACATGTGTTATAATTTTGTTCGAAGTGCTTGCAATTTTAACGTAGATTGTGATTGTTTGTAACATAGCCAACGTAGAATCTAATTTGTTTAATAAAGATATTTGTGTGTTGTATATTTTTCGTTTAATAGTCGTTTAGTTTTCCTTTAGAAACGCTCCACAACTTTGTGACAAAATTATAATTCGATTGGTGAGGTTTTTAATGATATGACGTTTTCTTCTGATTCAGAAGTTTGAATTAACATTTCCTTTGCTTGCAATTTATGCACAACAAAGTATAAGACATGTGAAAATACATTGACTGCCTTCCTAAATAAACAAATTACAAATTCTAAGGGTTCATAGATGGGAGGTATACAGGACGAGGGAAGCGAGTGGCTAAACAGAACTAGGAGAGAGTGTAGTAAATGAGTGGAAGAGGAAACAAAGTTAAAGAAAAGGGGATAAGGTAGATAAAATTACATGGCTAAAGGGTGAAAATTTTGGGAACTGAAAATTTGAATATTTTAGGATATTTTGGGGATAAAAACTTTTGGGGTGTTTGGGGGGTTTAAATATAAGGGGCGAGAATTTTTGTGCCAGACGAGATTCTTGAACTTGAATTCACTGGTATTAAAGATAGAGAGTTGTTAGAATTAAACGAATTTACAGCAAATGTGTAGGCCTAATCGGGCGCGCGGAAGTATTATCAGAATGTAATTCAAACCAATTTCAAAGTAGGTACGTCTTTAAACTTAACGTTTTTGGATAATTTTAACGGAGCTAATGCAAAATTAGCTAGAATTTTGTTACCGGTGTTTGATAGTACATATAAGAACCGTGCATCAATCCTATCAACGCCACCTAACGAAGAGTATGTGTATTTCTGTTAGTACAACCGTTAACTGTCTTAAGTTTGTATTGGTTTTTATTAGGCTATTTGTTATTTAATGTTGAAGTACACATGTTAATAATATCACATGGCTGTGTTGTGTTATACGTTGCCACATAACACATTGAAAATTGGTAAATTTTGTTTGTAAAGTTTATTCAACCCAAATGAAGCATTTTGCCTTTGAATAAGCATATTGATACATGGTGATGAAATTGTTACCATTGATATTATTTTATAGAAAAAAAGCAACAAAACAAACTAAAAATGACGAAATAATTTGTTCAAAATTACGAAGTCATGATTTTGGCATCCTTTTCATGTTGTGATACCACCTAATGTGTTCCACCTGCTTAACATGATCATTTTTATGTAACAATGACCTGTTCCTTTATGGCAAATACTGTTGCCGAAATATACTGGCAACTACCACCAAACCTTGCTATGCAGGTACACAGAGCAGTTGCAACATTTCTGGATTCATGTAACTACAAGCAAGTACAAAAAAAAGTAACTTGTTATCAAAATATATATCATAAGGCAATTTATTAATGTTTGTCTGATGCACTATTTTAGCATAAATCCCTTGTGAGCTTTCAACTAAATTGAGTACGTGTCCTGCATGTTACAATCATCTGCGACTACCATTTCGTTCGCCACAGTTCTATTAAGATAAAATATAAACTTGAAACCAAATATCTATAATGAGGTTATGTTTTTAAGTACTAACAGTAATGTTAGCAATTCTCTTCAAAGGGCGCAGAAAGGCGCGAAATTTAAAATGTGCACGGTCCCTATACAGTCTTCACTTCGTATTTTGAAACGTTTAATGCGCTTATACATAATAATTCGCGATTACATGATAGAGAAAAATTTCTTAAACGCGGTCTTTGCGGTCTTGTGGAACAAACTGTTTTAAATATTCAACCATCTGCTGAAAATTATAAAATTGCTTTTGATCTTCTTTGTAAACGATTCTATAATCTAAAATTGATTATTCTTAGGATGCTGGCGATGTTGATCCCTTCAGTGGAGGTGAGGATAAATAAACACTCTTCAAGTATTTATATGAGGATTCCAATCGTGACATTGAAAGAGTGCGGACGTGCTTATAAATTTTAACCGATTGTGTTTTTTCAAATTAAATTGGTTGAGCTTGTTCCTTTTTCTTTTTTATTTTTACGTTCGTTGTAATTGCGTTTAGAATTTTTCGTTTATTTTTTTAGAAAAATTGTTTTGATAATTTAAGAGCCTACGTTCCTAAACACTTGACGGAACGGCGAGGTTTAATTTCAGGTGTCGATACGAGGCTAAACGAAGATTATTTACTTTAACACATTAACAGCAAAGCAAAAATTTTAAGCTTAAAACGTTTTAAAAGTAAAGTTACCAACCCTGATAACACAATAAAATTTGTCCCGAAGCAGAAAGTGTTGTTAACTTTTGCTGGTAAGATGTTGCCACAATACATAACTATTAATAGCGTAAGATGTCCTGTAGAATGTTATGTGCCCCGCGTGGTTCAATGTTTTAAATGTCTTTGATTTGGCCACTTACAGAATCAGTGCAAATCTTCACAAACCAAATGTAAAACTTGTGCATCTTGTGCTCACGAAGGTAACTGCGCAGTTTTCAGTAAATGTATCCATTGTGATAGTACTGCCCACAATTCGTTTTCTCGTTTATGTCCTAAATATCTTGAGCAAGTTAGCATTAAAAAATAATGTCAGAAAAAATATGACATTCAAAGAAGCAGAGAAATTTCAAAATAATCCTTCTTTCGATAGTATCACTTCGACGAATCGCTTCTTTCCAATTCAAAATCTTAATGACGAAACCAGCTTTCCAAAGCTCCCTACACCTATAGTTCGCAATAATCCTCACAATGTAAAAACTACAAAAATTATTACCTCTTCAAAAAAACGTAAGGCTTTCTCACCAATTTCAAGTCCTTTATTTCTAACAATTCCCTAGACTACATAAGTAATCAAAGTAATCCTCTTAACATTAATTCACAACATGGCAATAACAAATAAGTTAAAACTGATGCAATGGAACTGTCGTTCTTTGACCTCTAATAAAAATAGTTTTATTAACCATTTAAGTAAATCCGATATTCACATAGCAATACTTTGTGAAACCTGGTTGAAAAGTACGACTAACTTTGCTTGCCCTGGTTACCAAATAATAAGATCCGACCGTCATGATGGTTATGGCAGTGTTGCTCTCTTAGTGTCCAAAAAAATTTTCTTTACTGAATACCTTCTTCAAGCTCCTTTTAACAAAAAAATAGAAATAGTAGCAATTACTTTACCCCAATGGTCCAATATTTGCATCGTCAGTGTATATAGACCACCTAACGTGACCACGACGAGAACAGATTGGTACAACCTTTTTGCTGCACTCCCCTCATCTGTACTAGTTGCCGGTGATTTCAATTTACATAATCATATGTGGGGTTGTAAAAATAATGACAATTTGAGCAATTGTCTTATAGATAGCTTAGAAAATTTTAATTACGCGTTACTTAACAACGGAACTCCAACTAGATTAAGTATGACTAACGATTCGGCAATAGACTTGAGTATCGTCTAAAGTAATCTTGCACTGCTATATGACTGGTCTATTCTAGATAACACTTTGGGGTCTGATCATTATGTAATTTCTATAGACATCTAAAGGGAGCTGATTGGGTATCATATTCTAACTATTTACAAAATATTTTCCACACTGATCCTACAACTGTTTCGGTTGATGATAAATACGATTCTTTGTTAAAATCTATCAATTCTGCCGCTAACCAATTTCTAAAAACTAATTCTTCAAATATGTCACGTTTCAAAACTTCTCCCGTGTGGTGGGATACAGAATGTACAAATATTATACATAAAAGAAAAGAATTAATTAAGCGATATAAAAGCAATCCTACCGTACAAAATTTTTTGAATTACGAACAATATATTGCTAATAGTAGAAAATTTTTAAAAACCAAAGGGCGCAATAAATGAAAAACTTTCTGTAACACTTTATCAAAAAATACCCCTATTTCAGAAGTTTGGTCTATGGGGAAGAAATTGAAAGGTATTGGTAGTTCTATACCGGTAAATAATGTCCCTGTTGAAATTGAAGAGTTATCTAAACGACTGTGCCCTAATTTTGTCCCGTTACAACTACCTCCGCGTTCCTCCTATGCCTGTAACAACTCGATCGCTTCATACATGTCATCAGCTTTTCAAATTGGTGAATTAGATCATGTTTGCAAAAATCTTAGATATTCATCGCCTGGCTTAGATGATCCAGGAAATGCCATAAACCGCAAAAGTTTTTATGTTGTCGCTATTTACGGAAATGTGGTGGTCAGCGGATATTCCTTGTGAATTAAAAACGGTTTTAATAGTTCCAATCCTTAAACCAGGTAAAAATAAACTTGATATAAATTCTTACCGGCTTATATCTTTAACATCTTGTATATGTAAACTGTTTGAACGGCTAATTAAATTACGTCTAGAATTAAAATATTCTGAACGGCTAATTAAATTACGTCTAGAATATTTTATAGAACAAAATCAATTACTCCCGGAAATGCAACTTGGGTTTCGTAGATGACTAGGAACTCTAGATGCTCTTACAACTTTAGTTTCTGATATACAGCACTTCTTTTCAGACAACACATACTTGTGTGCATTCTTTATGGCCCTTAAGAATGCGTATGATGAAGTAAATTTGATAACTCTTGAACGTTTGTTAGTAGGTTTAGGGTTAGTACCGGTTAACGCTCGCTGCATTATAAATACGAGGATGTATTGGTATCTAGTTAGCCTAGACCAGTTCCTTGCATAAACAAAATATTGCGTTACCATAGCAACGAACAATAACTTATTAGAAGTGTCAGTGTAAAGTTTGACAACAAAAAAGTAAACCAAAGTCACGCAATAAATTAAATGAAAAAAGATGTCCACCGAAATTGTGAAAATCGAAAAATTGGATTATTGAGCCATCATCAAGTACCTGTATTTAAAAGGGTTAAGAGGTAAGCAGATTTACGAAGATATGCTTAATACCCTTGGTGATCAATGTCCTTCGTATGCAACCGTCAAAAATTGGAATGCAAGCTTCAAAAGAGGTAAATTTTCCATTGAAGATGATGACCGATCGGGAAGGCCAGTTTCTGTGTCAGTCCCCGAAAATATCGATGCAGTTCATGACATGATTTTATCAGACCGTCGAATTGGGCTAAAACGGATATCTGAAGCACTGAATATTTCATACGAACGCGTTCATCATATGGTTCACGTCAATTTGGACATGAGAAAAATTGCTGCAAAATGGATCCCCAAATGTTTGAATGTTGACCAAAAGCGTGCAAGGGTAGAAGCATCGCGTTCGATCTGTGCTCGATTTGAAAACGATGTAGACTTCTTAAACCGAATTGTTACTATGGATGAGACTTGGGTACATTTCTACGATCCAGAAACAAAGCAACAATCGATGGAATGGCGACACTCTGGTTCTCCAAGACCTAAGAAGTTTCGTGTCCAAAATCTGCTGGAAAAGTTCTTGCTTCAGTTTTTGGGATTGCCATGGAGTAATCATGATTGATTTTTGGATAAGGGTAGAACAATAACTGGAGATTACTATTCGACATTACTGACCACTCTACGGGAAAATATTAAAGAGAAAAGACGCGAAAGCTATCCAAAGGTGTTTTGTTTTTGCAGGACAACGCCCCTGCACACAAATCTCATGTTGCCATGCAAAAATTCGTGATTTAGGGTTTGAATTACTAGAACACCCCTCTTATTCACCCGATTTGGCCCCGTCCGACTATCACCTCTTTCCTCAACTAAAAAAAAGTTTAAAGGTCGTACATTTTCTTCCAACAAGGAGGTAATAGAAGCTGTGGAGGTCTGGTTTGCAGAGCAAGAAGAAACATTTTTTTGAAAGGTCTAGAGACGTTGCAGGTTCGCTGTAATAAATGTATCCAATTAAGAGGAGAATATGTTGAGTAATAAAATATTTTGACATTCAAATTTTGTTTGGTTCTATAGTAGGCTAAGAATTTTTTAATATATCCTCGTATCTTCCACCATAGGAAAATTTTTGTTTCTGTATTGGATAAAATTAGTTCAGTCAGGGAAAGTTTTGGTGGATTGTGTCAGGGATCTGTGCTTAGCCCCATTTTATTTAATGTCTATACTACCCATTTACATCATATAGCTAAAAATACAAAAACGATTCAGTATGCCGACGACTTTGTCCTATATAAAGAACACAAAAATTTAATTACTGCAGCTGACATCTTAAGTAAAGAAGAAATTGAGTTGTGGCTTAATAATAATAATTTGATTTTATCAGCCGAAAAATCTCACTGCTGTGTGTTCTCCAGGCACCGTATTCGTGATCAAAATATAAATTTGGGATCTAACAGTTACGAAATCTCAAAATATGTTAAATATCTGGGATTAATTGTAGACAAGGGTTTAACATGGAAACTACACGTTGAATCAGTAGTAAGCAAATGTGAAAATATTTTAAACTTCATGCGTATTTGTACCAAAACTTGTTGGGGTGCTGAAACTGAAATACTTTTCTTGTTTTATAAAGCATACTTTAGATCTGTAATAGATTATGGCTGTACTCTTTACGGTTCTGCATTCAAGTCCACATTAGCTCGTTTAGACATAAGCACAAATAAAGGTATTAGAATTTGTTTAGGTCTTATGAAATCCACTCCTGTGCCAGCAATGTACACTCATGAAATTTAAAACTTGGACACCACAATTTCTGTAAACAAAAGGTTGCACATTGTGAAGCGGGCTTAAGGGTATCATTTACAATTCTAACAGCAGGTAGTCTCAGCAGGGGTTATCTTATAGAAGGACTGTAGAATGAATCATTACACTAAGCACGTTTTAGAAAATAGGTAATTTACGTTGCTTACTTAATTTTTTCTTTAAAGAATATATTTGAAGGTATCGCTAATTAAACACCATAGCTCGATTAATTATCGAATCAAAATTTTGTTTAGGAAATGTTTACAAAATAAAATTAGAAATAATTTTGATTTAAAAAACGTCTACAAGCAATAACTTTTAAATTAAATCAAAAACTAAACATGGTTATTTGGGTTGACTGATTATTACTTATTTTTAAATAAATCTAACCTACTAATTATTGTAAGTTATTAAAAAAAATCATTAAACTCTCTATTCATAATATTTAGTCCTTACAAAATGTATATTTTATGACGTTTCATTTTTTTCTGTAGTTAATATAAAAAGTGAAAATAAAAACTAAGGCAATTCTTATTGTCAACGTATATATTTAGTTTTTGACAAGAATTTATTACATAATTATAATTAAGATACCAAGTTATAGTTTAAAATTAAATGAAAACTTTTTTTTAAATAAAGGTATTACTATATAAATAAATATAAGAAATCAATAATGGGTGTGACCTCCATTATTATTGATACATTCTTGGAGGCGTCTGCTCATTGACGCTATCAAGGTATCAATATAATTAATATTAATCGTTTCCCATGCGGTATCAATGGCTGCAATTAGTGCATTACGGTTTACTGGTATAAAATTTGGCCCTTGTTGTCTTCGGATAACA
Organism: Abscondita cerata; assembly: GCA_030710515.1. Classification (NCBI taxonomy): domain Eukaryota; kingdom Metazoa; phylum Arthropoda; class Insecta; order Coleoptera; family Lampyridae; genus Abscondita; species Abscondita cerata. The sequence goes on along the minus strand of JALBCR010001661.1, from coordinate 14,313 downwards.
GCAAGTATTCGAGCCCAAACATTTTCGATAATGTTAAAATCTGGGCTTTTGCTGGCCAGGGTAACAGCTCCAAGTTATTTGCTTGTATCCAGTTGCGCACAACCTGCGAAGTATAGGGTCATCATATCCCGATAGTTAATTATCGAATGTTCCAAGAAAATATGTGTAAATAGTAAATGGAATCTACTAACGTAACGTTAAGTCGTTAATTATAGTTAGTTCATATTAATATGCTTATTGTAAAGCTTCGTACACACTTGAACAACAAACCGAGGAACAAACAGAACAACGAACCGAACGGCAATCGGAACATTAATTTGGACGGTGCTACGTACGAATTTTAGAACAGATTCGCAAGTCCTGATTGTTCCACGAACGGTTTGCGGCGTTCCCGCAACTTGTCGGTTTTTCTCCGACATCAAAGAAAATGCGCGCGAATGCGTTTGCAGGTTTGGACGAATCTAAACAAAACGGCGAACAAACTTATGCGGGAGAATTAAATTATTTATTTTTGTCCTCCCTTTTGTGGGTTTGTTGTGTTTTAGGTAATATTATGGAGTTGACAGAAGAAAAATGTTTTAAATTAATCAGTGTTTAAGAATGCAAGAAAAATGATGTCCCTATTAGCATCATTTGGGCGGAAATTTCCAAAATAAAAAAAAGCGAAGTAAATTATAATTTTTACTCTTCTTTGTGCGTAAAAATTTGGTTGGCACTATCTTCTTGTTTTCCGCAATTTTCTCTTCTCAATAATAAATATATATGAACTGAAAACTACTGAAAATAATTATGGGAACAGCACAAACGTTCCGTTTGTTGTTCGGATTGTGGAAATCATAAAAGATCGTTTGTCGTTCTGTTTGACTTTCGGTTCGTTGTTATGTTTGTTGCTCGGTTTGTTGTTCAGGTGTGTACGAAGCTTTACAACTTAAGCAACAATTTTTGGCGAATAAAGATTAGTTTGTGATGTAATATTAGAAACACAAATTTATATCATATCAAATTTATGACAACTTAAAACCAAGAACGTGTATGTTATTGCTAAGAAATTATTAAGGAAAAGCGCAATTGCAGTGTAAATATTTATAATTAGATATTTTCGAAAGTTTATAAGTCCTCTATTGTAATCTTAATACTTAAAAGAAAATCCTGTCCATTAGCATTATAAGGAAATGGCTTTACTTTATGAATAAGTTTCAATAACAATAGAATATCCTTGCTTGTTTAATTTACTTCCTTTGAGTCATATTGCTCTAAGGGTTGTTACATTGGTCATTAGAAGTATGTAATAAATAAACAATTACCTACTGTTTGAGAAGGGGTAGTGTGAACCAATAAATAAAGTAAGAAATGTAAATTCCATTTTAGTTTAAAATTTCAAGTGTTGTGAAAATTCCACCTCATCTCGGTGCTGATTTGAAAGCGCGGATTGTTTCGGAATTAGCGGCGGGCCGTAGCGTGCGTGAAATTTCACGTATGTTAGATATACCAAAAGCACCGTAGGGCATTACCGAGTAAAATGGAATCTTGAACACACTTTGGAAAGAGAATGGAAGGAACTCGTTACGAAAATAATCACATATGTCCTAAAAAACGAAGTGGTTATTTCTCTGTGAATGTGTGGGGTTGGGTTAGCGCGCGGGGTCCAGGAGTTCGTTGGGCTATCGATGGACGTCTTGATTCTGCTGCGTATTTAGATATTTTGGAAACTATTATGAAACCTTCAGTCGAAGTGTTTTATCCAGACGAAGATTATATTTTCCAACAAGTAAGTATTCTTATTTCACTATACTTTCTCCAAAAAATAGTTCGGGATCTGTTGAATTAACATTTTCATAATGTATTTTTGTTGTTAAAGGACAACGCCCTATTCATAATTCGCGGGTTGTGCGCAATTGGATACGAAAAATAACTTGGAGCTGTTACCCTGGCCAGCAAAAGCCCAGATTTTAACATTATCGAAAATGTTTGGGCTCGAATACTTGCTGTTATCCGAAGACAACAAGGGCCAAATTTTATACCAGTAAACCGTAATGCACTAATTGCAGCCATTGATACCGCATGGGAAACGATTAATATTAATTATATTGATACCTTGATAGCGTCAATGAGCAGACGCCTCCAAGAATGTATCAATAATAATGGAGGTCACACCCATTATTGATTTCTTATATTTATTTATATAGTGTGTTTCCTAAGTAATCTATAATATTGTATGGGGCGTTTCGTTACTCAATTTTAAGACGAAAAGTTCATATAAACATGTGTGATAAGTCTTGTCGTTAATGAGATACAGGGTGTTAAATTGTTTATAATAAATCAGCTCTGATTGTATTTGAAATTAATTTTCCTGGTGACGCTACTGGTTTCGAAAACATGCTTATTCTAAGTGGCCTTTGGAATAACGTTGACAACTGTGTCAAACCTAAAAACTAACGCAAACAACGAACAATAAATTGTTAATAATACGATCTTTTGTGTTAAGTTAACAACGATGCCTGTGTTTACTAATGCCGAAATGGCTAATATGCACTTTTTGTATGTATTAGCAAATGGTAATGCCTTAGAGGCTAGACGTATGTATGCCCAGCGTTATCCTAATAATCGTTTACCATGTTCAGATACGTTTACTTAGCTACATAATAAAATAATAAAACACCATGTATCTCATTAACGACAAGACTTATCACACATGTTTATATGAACTTTTCGTCTTAAAATTAAGTGACGAAGCGACCCATATAATATTTTAGATTACTTATGATTCACTCTATATAGTAATACCTTTATTTAAAAAAAAAGTTTTCATTTAATTTTAAACTATAACTTGGTATCTTAATTATAATTATGTAATAAATTCTTGTCAAAAAACTAAATATATACGTTGACAATAAGAATTGCCTTAGTTTTTATTTTCACTTTTATATTAACTACAGAAAAAATGAAACGTCATAAAATATACATTTTGTAAGGACTAAATATTATGAATAGAGTTTAATGATTTTTTTTAATAACTTACAATAATTAGTAGGTTAGATTTATTTAAAAATAAGTAATAATCAGTCAACCCAAATAACCATGTTTAGTTTTTGATTTAATTTAAAAGTTATTGCTTGTAGACGTTTTTTAAATCAAAATTATTTCTAATTTTATTTTGTAAACATTTCCTAAACAAAATTTTGATTCGATAATTAATCGAGCTATGGTGTTTAATTAGCGATACCTTCAAATATATTCTTTAAAGAAAAAATAAGTAAGCAACGTAAATTACCTATTTTCTAAAACGTGCTTAGTGTAATGATTCATTCTACAGTCCTTCTATAAGATAACCCCTGCTGAGACTACCTGCTGTTAGAATTGTAAATGATACCCTTAAGCCCGCTTCACAATGTGCAAACTTTTGTTTACAGAAATTGTGGTGTCCAAGTTTTAAATTTCATGAGTGTACGTCGAAGCCAATGAACAACCGTTAAATTATAGAAGAACCTTACTTGCGACAATTACTTACTTTTAAAGATAGAAGCTAAATCGAACAAGCCTTTAGGCAAAAGTTTATTCGAGCTTAGGCTGGCCAACCTTGTACATAAGTTTTGGTCTCGATGTAACTCACCACCTTTAGCTGATGCGACAATTTCAACCTATCAACTTAAGGAAAAGATTTTTAGGGATTCGAGACTTCTTTTTTATAGAACCCCTTACCGTTTCGTGTGGGAAAAAAAGAATATAATTTTTCCAGAGTATGTTAACGAAGAACACGTTAATAGAAACATATTTTACTCAAATCTCGAACGATGGCCAAACTCTATACATATTTACACCAACGGGTCAAAAAATGACGTAGGTACTGGATCAGCTTTTTTTACCCCAATGGAAGTATAGAAAAAAGTTTCGATTGTCTAATGTAACTTCTATCTTTTCAGCCGAAGCTCACGCCATCATCAAAGCGTTGGAGCACTTAAACAGTATTAATTGTCACAACACCGATTTACTTTTTATATCTGATTCGAAATCATGTTTATTAAGCCTGCTTTACCCTTCCCTCAACACATCCCTTATGATTTTCAACATTTTATACCAAGTTTATTTTCTAAGTTGTAAAATGAATGTCATCTTCTTGTGGGCAAAAGCACATTCGGGTATATTTGGTAATGAACAACCGGATTTACTGGCAAAACAAGCCACTATGATATTAGAAATAGAAAAGGTAACTATTCCTTTTTCGGACTTGATCCCAAACTTTAAGAAAAATATAAGGTTGCAGTGGAACGAAGATTACCCATTAAAGTATAATAACAAACCTACACATTATTTCTACATCTATCTTAGTGTGCATAACAATCGAGCGTCGGGTAATGGAGCATACACATCTACAATAAGTCGGTTAAAATTTAATCACGGATGCTTTCCTTCTCACCTGTTTAAAATTGGATCTAAAAATGATCCTTCTTGTTCTTGTAGAAATGAAAAAGCAGACATGAACCACATTTTATTTAATTGCCCTTTGTATGATAATGTTAGAATAGCTTTTTTTCAATTGAGTGTAATAAAAATTTTTTTATTACACGCAAAAGCGTTGAATAATATTTTAGCAGCGCACTCTATATAAGTTACTATATTCAGCAAAGAAATTTTTTACATTTACTAGAATAATAAGGCAATTGGAAAAAATATTGTATTAAATTCGTTATATAAGGGGTCTATTGTTCAACTCGTTCCATTATGGCACGACGAGCGGAGCGTTGAACAATAGACTGCTTATACAACTAATTTAATAATATACTATTATTGAGTCTGTTATTAATCTCCACGTAGATCTTCCTAGCAGTGTCTCGACCTTGATGTGCTTAAATAATGATAATGTTTACAAAGAAATGTATCACTCCCTGCCGATGTGCATTAAAAATTTGAATTTATTAGATTACTCAAAAATATAACACCTGCCAAATCATTGATTTGTGGCCAAATAAACAATGTTCAAAGCCACTAAAAAGAAAAGTATTTATATCGCTAACGTTTCGTTCGCAATGCGTGAGCTTTTTATTAACTGATTAAATTTACAGAGTGGAATCACTAATGATTAAAAACACACAACATATAATTAAAATTAACAAAATGTCGACGTTAATAAATAAAATTGTTAAATATATAAATAATTAATTAAATGACACACAGTGTTCTATTAACGAACAAACGAGTAATTTAATTATTTATTTATATATCTAACATTTTATTTATTAACGTTCACTTGATAATTTTAATTATATGTTGTTGTGTGTGACTCCACTCTCTAAATTTAAGCCGCTCTGATTAAGCTCACGCTTTGTAAGCGAAACGTTTTTTTTTCTTTTGTGGCGATTTAAGTACTTGAGTGTTTATTTATCCTCACCTCCACTAAAGGGATCAACATCGCTAGCATCCAAAAAATCTTAATTGGAGGAATTATATATTTTTAAATTCTATTGATTATTCTTAACACATCAAGGGAATTTTTATTTACGGTCAATTACAAAACGTAGTGGTACCGAATTGCTAAAACTTTATGACAAGTTTTCAAAACAGATTCGTGGATTGAAATATTTCGATTCCGGTAAATGATTGTTCTTCATTCATTTATTATCTGATAATATCCAAACTTAATACGTAAACCAAATCCAAATTTACTAAACATAAATCTCGTTGCATTTCTATAGTTTGATGAGTTTTTAAAGGAACACTGTAAACTATTAGAAAGAAAAGAATCTAATCTAAAGAGATCTAGTCATAATCATAATGTTGCTGTATGTAAGTATGACTTAATTCTAAGTTCATGTAGAGGAAAGAATATTTCAGTTTTTAGATAGGGAACTTCGATCGGTCCCAATATCAATGAGGTTTTGGTAGCAGTGGAGAACGTTGCCGTCGTTGTTACCAGGTTAAATTAAATTACGTTTGAAGGTAATTAATTACGTGTAAAGATTAGGCCCATTTTTTGTAGACTTAAAATTTAGAACAACACAACTCAGCACATATCTCAGCTTATCTTTGTTATGGATAACATGAAGAATTATGTTACTTAGAATTATTTGTATTTTGGATTTTGTTGTACTTAAATATCATAAATTAAACATTTTATTATAAAACTCACATTTCGTTTTTTTTTTAATTTTTAATCTAAGGTCTGATCTTATCACCTCCAGTTAACTTTATCAGTCTGTTAACTACTATGGAAACACAGTTTTGAGCCAATCAAATCATTGGATAGTCGCGTTTCTAAGGTGATTAACGGACAGATAAAATTAACTGGAGGTGAAAAGACCAGACCTTAAAGTGATACCCGTTCCGGCTAAAATTCTTAAGAAATTTCCAGCGCCAGCGATTCGAAAATATGGCACGCACTCAAACGCAAAATTTTAATGTTACACAACGAAGAAACTTAATAAATTCCTTGGTATTAATCAAGAACATGAACGCACCTCCTCTTCAGTGGCAGTTGGGTCAAGTAGTGCGCATACATTTATCTCCTGGTAAGGTAACAAGATCTCTCACTATACGACCACAGAATAGTAGTTAATACTTCGTTAAGCAGAAGTTCCACTGGGTGTCGGTACGTTTTAAATCGGTGATCCTACAGAAATCGCGCGCCTGACCCACGCGCAAAATATTATTTATGACTTGAGCGGAGCGGTTATAGAAAGCTTACAATTTCTTAACAGCGGCATTCGCGATATACCGCACAATCAGAAATAGACAAATTTACTTTAGTTTCACCTGGCTGCGCATGGGTATAGCGCGAACGCTACTGAAGACAAAAATTATCAATCAGTGGAATTTCTGTATGAACGCAGTTAATATATTTATTATTTTGTGCTACGACTACCTAATGGGCATATCTTAAACAATGTGCATAAGCTGTGCGTGTTACCGACCCAAAGAAAGTAGTTCCCATTCCGTCATCCAATGTTTGTGAAATATTTGTTAAGAATTTATGCGAGGTCGCAAAATAATTGTGACAATTCAAAATGTTATCGGGTCAGACACTTTCACTTCGGCCTTTGACGAATAAGTTTTGCATTACGTTATATTCAAAACAGAAATAAAATTATATTTTAGATTTCTAAGACAATTGAAGCAATCCCTCTTTAAAACTCACTCTGTATATTGTTGTGTAGAAATTATGTCCTATTTCTTTTTGATAAAGTTTAGGTGAATCTGCACTCAAGAGATTACTTTACCTAATCGTTTCTTTTTAAATCGGTATATTTTAAACACAAATAAATTCCAAAAATACTTACTTAATAGTAGTCGTCGTTGTCGTAAACTTTATCTACGTTTTTATTTTGGAGTTGTTAAATTCCGTACTTTTAAATGTGAAGTAAAAAAACAAATTTTAACTGAAGCAGATTTATATCAGTACGCATAAAGTTTATGCAGGCAATATTTTATGCATCGTACATCTTTTTTAGAATATGAATATTAATATGATGCATTTCGACAAGATTAATAAAACCTAATAATAATAATACAATTTGATGACAAAATAATTATAAAACGAGTTTAAGAATAGCTATTTGAATAATTAAATTAATAATCTATTTTACTTCACTCAACTAAAAGAAATTAGCTTACTGTTTTTTTTCCAAAAAAATGCACTCACATTTTACAGTCGACCTTTTAAATTTATGAATTCCAAAGACAAGAGGGTAAAAAAATAATTGCTTTCTTAACAAAGCGTAACAATTAATTCAAACCCTCTTCTGTTAAATGGTAAATAACTTAATATTGTATTTTGTAGACTTTCTAAAAAATTAATATTTATGATGTTACTTTTCTCGTTGTTATTAAAAGAAAAACGTACAGCTCTGGTTTCTAAAACAGCAATTAAATTAGTTTGAAACTGTTTGAACTATTAGATAACTGATTTATAAACTCATTTCAAAGTAAACGTCTATTTAGTATAGATTACTTAGTAGTTTCGATAGCACAAAGTCGCAGATGCAATCAATGCAACTAAATTGTTTGAGGTTCATTAACTTCAATACAACAAACTTCAAATTCGTAGAAATGTTAACTATTGCAAATGTCTGGTTTCGCAATAAACCAAAAAAATTCTAAAAGTTGATAATGCAAAAAGAAACATAAAAAACAATTTCGCTTGGTTTAATGTAAATATCTAATGAAAAACTTCGCCTCTTGCTTTATAAACTTTGAAGTTTTGAATAAACAAAGTTTCCCACGATGACCTTAATCGATCTGAGTATGAGAAACTACATAGGTACAAAGAATTTTAGAAAGTTTGTACAGAGAAGTAATTTTAGTAGATCGTTTTGATTTTTTGTCACATCCTGTTTTGTTACATTCCTAAACACATGTCTTCTAAAAATCATTTGTTTTTGAGATTTTTTTCAAATTTTTGTCAAACACAAGGCTTTGTAAATATTTATACATTTAAATAAATTAATTAATGAATATTATTTTAATTATGGTTGTAGTAAAATCTTGGCAAATGTCTATGAGCTTATAAAATATTCAAAAAATGTCTAGAGGGTCTTTGAAGAATTTATTTAATTTTGACATCGCAAAAATTAAAAACCTAATTTTTTTTAAATAGAAACCGCTGTTTTAATTTTTCAGTACAATTTGTAGAGGTGTAACATGTAATAAGCTGAACGTCCAATCAAAAACATACAGAAGTTACAAGGTAACGCTGCCACTTGTACGCAAAGAAAGTATTAAATCCAGAATTTTTGTCACAAAACTTAGCCATTGAATCTTTAAGAGCCGTTTGCAGCAGCAGTCTCTAGTAGTTTACCAAAAATTAAGTTTATAACAAATTTTTGCAGCATTAAGTCACAAGATTTAAATTTAAAAATTATTAATTGGCCAACCGCTGCCAAAAATTCAGCTATCATTATACAGGGTTATCTAAAAGTATAGAACATCTTTATAACTTGAAAACCGTGAGGATTAGCGGGATGAAACTTTGAGTAAGTATATAACACTTTTTTTTCTACTTCTTTACCGAATAATCCTTCTCATATACTCCATGTCCCATTATATACTCTTCCTTTTTTCCTTAATTCTTTTATATGATCACTGTCTTTATTGCCATACCTCATCACGTACCCTAAGTATTTATGTATTTGTCCACTCTTTCTATCTCTTCTTTTCCCCACCACCATTTCTCCTTTTTTTCTCTTCCTTTTTTTTTGATGTTTCCATACTTTTGTATAACCCTGTATAAGGTGGCCCAACGAAAACAAAACAGACCGTTTTTGGGAACTATCTTACACTTTAAAAAAACGCTCGGATGTGTCAATTTTTGTTTGGAGGACATCTTCCATAGACAAAGTTGACCTTGAAATATCAAAAGGGTGGCCCCGGTAGCCCCATATTGAAAATCTTAAATGGCATAATGGATCCACAGGTACCTTATATAAAAGCCCTTTTAATTCTCTGTACAGTTGTATGCATCTTATATCGGTCGTTTTGCCAAAGGGTCCCCAACAGCCCTATTTTTGAAAATGAAAAAGTTCAAAAATACTGCAACATGGTCGGGAATGCCAAGTCATGTTTACAAAGGACATTAACGTTAAATTTGCCCTGACAAATGAACGGGATGCCCCGGCAGCCCCCATCTCGAGAATCTCAATTCAAATACATTTTGTTTTGAGAAGGGGACTTAAGGGAGCCCAAGAACCTGCTTTCCTAGAAAACAATAGAGAATGCCAAAAATGCTCAACTAGTTGGTAAGATCAATTCAAGTTTGAAGTTGACTTCTCGAATAGATGAAATTTCTCTGTAGATGCTAATAGGGACAACCTCCTTCTCAAAAATGTTAATTGGGATAGGTGTGGAGTGACACCTCACACGTAACATTTTGTTTGATCCTTTTCAGTTACAGACATTTTGTGCTAATCAAACTTAATGCTCGGTTCAAATAAAGGAGGATTCGTTTCAGTTAAGTAGTGTACGTAATTTAAAAAATAACCTCTGCATTTTTCACGAAGCCCATACGGAACATCGAGAGAAACTAAACATTTCAGTCGATATTTATAGCAACAATATTATTGGACCATTCTTCTTGCCCAAAAATTTGAAGAAGATTATGAATTTGGAATTACTCTAAACACAGATATAGCCGGCCATAACTGATGGAATTGAAAATAATGAGCAGTATATGCAAGATCAGTTTGTGTTTCAACAAGATGGAGCTTCTCCTCACTGTGCTCTACTCGTTTGCCAGTATTTAAAACAAAGGTTTCCTAACGTTTATATTGGACGAAGAAGTTTTCTTGAGTGATTTGCAAGATCCCCAGATTTGTCACTATTAGATTTTTGTTGTGGAGGCATCTCAAACTCGAGTGTATGAAACTCTATGCTTGGTTAGATGATTTACGACAGAGAATTATTAATGAATGTCGCGCAATAACCCTGGAAATGCTCAATAATGTTAGAGAGCGTTTTGAACAAAACTTTTATTTTTGTATGGAGAGCCATGGTGGTGCATTTGAACATTTGCTACTTTAATTATTTGTTAAAATAACTGCAACCGATTCTGTAATTTTTACGTTTTCTATAAAATAAAAACGAAAAAAGTTGTTCCTCAAAATAACTTAAATTTTAATGAAAACAATACAAAAATAATGATATTAGGTACTACTAGAGCATCTCGTCAGTACCTTCTATTGAAATTTCAGGAAAACACTCACTGATTGAAATAAGTGAGGTTCTCTTCTTTAAGAATGACATCGGAGTTGTTTCAAAATATTTTTGATGTGTGTTTGATTTATGCCGGACAAAGAAGTTGGCATCTTGATACTTAATGTGGGATCTAGTGCAATATGGCCCAGGACCCCCACTTCAACGCTTCATTTTTAACTGGGTTTGCAAAAGTGAAATAATTTGGACTCTCTCAACGATTGAATAAACCATTGTTTTCGTCAGCTGATATTTATTTTGTCAAAATTTCCTGCCATGTTTTTGCAAACCATAAGGCCTAAATCGAGAAACGTCACTCACTTGTAAAGAAAGCACTCAAATTAAGTGACTTTCTCAATTTGCAATCGAGAATCGAATGCTCCTTATACTTTGACAGTTATCGCCTTAAAAATTGTAGGAAAATTGTAGGGAATGTATTAGTACACTAGAATCCCATTCAATTGCATTTATACGTTGTTTTATTGTGATTTTGGTTTGTTGTTTGCATGATGTATTATATTGTTTTTTATTATTGGCGTGTTTGTGTTATTAGTTATTCTTGTTGTCATTTGTGTGGTAACGCGATGGATGTCGACTCTGATGTTGAAGATTTTCTAGAATTAATTGATTAGGTAGAAGATAAAGATGTATATACAAGTATCATGTTTCAAGGTACTTACAACAAACTTCTATATTTCGTAAATATCTAAATATTTTATTTTTAGACGTTTACTAAAAAGACTATGATAATCCTCTGGAACAATATACCAATATACATATACAATTAATTCAACGGTACCGATTTACCGGCGATACAATGAAAATACATTATTGCCGTTTGTATATTCTCAGGAACTGCACTCTCGACGTGGCCTACCGGTGCCCCCAATAATTAAATTATCATTGGTATTACGTTTTTATGCTACCGGCAGCTCTCAAGTAGTGGTAATTGCTACAATTGTTTAAAATTAAAAATTATTTTTTAGACGACTGTTGGCGATTTACATAAGTGCTACAATAAAAGTGTTGCGAAATAATTTCAGAGGTGTCTAATTTATTGGTAAACCATCTGCAACGTTTTGTTAAATTTCATAGTACGCAGGAAGAAATTTCAAAAAACCGCACAAAATTTTATGAAATAGCAAATTTTCCTGGTGTTACCGGCTGTATTGACTGCACACATATCGAAATAATTAATTAGTCCTGGAGAAGAAAATGCCGAATTTTATAGAAATAGAAATGGGTACATGTCTCTTGATGTTCAAGTTGTGGAAGGAGCAAAGGGAGAAATTTTCGACATTGTAAACCGGTGGCCAAGAAGTTCACATGATAACCAAATTTTTAACAGCAGTCGAGTAAAATTGAGATTTGACGAAGGCAAGCTACCATGTTTTTTATTGGGCGATAGCCCTTATCCCCAAACTAAATATTTATACACTCCAATACTAGTTCCTACTACTAACGCTGAACGAAGGTATAACTTTGCCCAAATAAGGACCCAAAATGTAGTTGAAAAAGCTTTCGGCGTATGGAAGGGACGATTTAAGTGTTGGATTCTGTCTGCAGTATTCTTTATTGAATAAAACAAGGATAATTACGGCAACAGCAATATTGCATAATATTGCAATTGCGGAATACAACTTTTTGGACTTTGGTGAAGAAATTCACGAACCAGTTGAAGAAATAGTCTACATTAATGGAGATAACAAGAGAGGAAATACAAAGTCATTTCAATTGATAATTTAATATAGTTCTAACATGTATAATAGAAACTCTTTAGTCGGTATTTAATTCTTTTTAAATTTTCGGTGTTAATCTTTTCTTCTCGTGCCCGCTTCTGCGCTCTCTCCACTTGATATCGCTGTTTCTGAAGCCTCAACTAATTCATCTGTTCCTATTTGATCTAACCTGATCTAGTATTTTTGATTGGTATCAACACAATGGCATCTAATTGGAACATCCTTAGTTTCACTCTCCAGGAGGTCCACTTCAGTTTTAAAAGCGGCGTGGTTCTAAGTCCGTTAGCAGCTGCTAAAATAAAATTTAATATTATTCAAGCTTTCTGCATTTATTGGCATGTAGCTGAAATAAGGTTAGTTGATTCCATTTATAAAAATTGTAGATTGCTAAGTACTTACAGAGTTTTTAATTCAAGGGAGTTAAATTCTTTGCCAGGACCGCTTATGTTTCATTTGGTATTTAAATTTTGCACCCAATTTAGTTAAAAACTTTCCCTTCAAATGTCATGTATTTTATCTTCTTGTTAATATTTTTTAACCACCATCACCAGGTACAACTGAACACGTAATTAAGTAAAATATTACAAGTTTGAATTATTATTCCCTGACAGCAGAATATATCACTATAGTGTGACATAACTGTGAATATAAACTTTAGTTTCCCCCCCTAAAACTTAGGACGTTGCTTGATCACCTACTTTTAAAATTAGTGGAGTATTTAAGTATGTTGAGGAAGCCGATTCTCGATTCCATGCTGAGGATGAGTGCCGGTTAATCTCCCCAATGCAGTAAAAGTGTGGATGGCAGAATATTTGAGATTTATCGATTTGGGCCTTTAATTTCTACTTGACAGAAGATTTCAACTAATTCAACAACTTAATTCTTATTTCTAACGAATAAAATTACTTTTTAAAATTACAAACACTATCACTTTTACCCGAGCATTAAGTTTGATTAGCACAGAATATCTGTGATTACAAGGATCCAACAAAAATCTTACGTATGATTTCTTGCCAACTCTAAAACCATCCCAATTAACATTTTTGAAAAACAGGTTTGCCCCTTCTAGCATCTACAGAGGTATATCAAAATATTAGAAAGCCGCTTCCAAATTTGAATTGATCTATATCAACTAGTTGAACGATTTTTGCATTTTCTCATTGTTTTCTGGGAAAAGGGTTCTTGGGCCATTTACAGCCAACTTTTTTCAAAATAACATAATTTCTTTAAATAGAGAAATCTCCCTTGTAAAACATGGTGGCATTCTCGACCATATTGAAGTATTTTCTGTTTTTTTTTATTTTCAAAATAAGGCTGTCCGAGAGGCCATTGAATCCCCTGACTAAAATATATTGCATATAGTATACAGAATTGAAAAGGGCTTTCATATGGGGTATCTGTCGATCTATTATGCCATTTAAGATTTTCAACATGGGGGTGACGTTGTCTTTGGAAGAAGTCCCCCACCAAACAAAAATTAGCAGTATCCAGAATGTTTTCTTTGAAAGTCTAAGATACCTTTTAAAAACGGTCTGTTCGTTTTTTTCGGTGGAGCCACCGCCCTGTATAAAGTGGTTTGAGAAAATTTTGGGGGCAAATGGAACAAAAAAATAATGTGTATTCTCGCTCTTACATGTTGGCTGCTTTCAGACTCATTGCCATATCTTTTCTCATGGTAAAACTTGGACACCCACAATTTCTGTAAACAAAAGTTTGCACATTATTGAAGCGGGCTTACAGAAATCATTTACAACAGCTTGAGTGGTCTCAGCACTGGTTATCTTATGAAGGACTGTAAATGAATTATTACACTAAGCACGTTTTCGAAAATAGGTAATTTACGTTCATTGGTTTTCTGAGAATATTTTGAATTATCGCTAATTAAACACCATAGCTC